>CAJNYU010003488.1:0-26755 GCA_905331475.1 Rotaria socialis
TGAAATTATCAACTCGCTAAACCCACATCAGCATCGTGCACCCTACATGCATATCCTGGCATCATACTTTAGCAAGTCGATCTGATTTATAAATATCTAGCACAGCTCAATGTTACAAACAGTTTCCCTGGCGGTCTTTTGTCCGGCCACCTACAAATCTGTCATAGTGAAGGATTACTATTTGCTGGTACCTATGCTATTGATTATCCCACACACTGAGCAAAGAGTAGATTATCGTTATTTCAAGTGATAAAATTGATGAAATATCTATTTCGTTTAATCAAAAACTAACGAAAATTTCAAAAAAGGTTCAGTATTGATTTAATATACAAAAAAATACCATTAATCACTGTAATCGACGTCCACACTGAAATTCTCTGTCCTAAACACTTCAGTAATTAAAGTCGCTGCTCAAGTTGTTCCAGTGGTATTATTGTGTGGCTCGTTGAATGTGTACCATTTTGCCCAGAATCGGGAGCTACTTGGCGACTGCGTTTACGTCGAGCCTTTCTGGTTAAAGCAACATCTGTTTCGAATTGAAGTTCTTCCGTTCTATTATTATCACTGATTGAAATGGTCGTCGGAGATATGTTCCTCGGACCTTTTAAGAGTGCGACGCAATCGTTCGCATTGACTGTGAAAGCTATACTAGTGCTCATGCCGTGCATGATAGATAAGTTAAGCAATAGCATGATAACTGTACTTGGTATGCCTATTATTTGCAAGCTGTGTAGAATGAAAAGTACAACAAACAAAATAGATATCGATAAATTAAAGATAAGAACTGCGAATCGTAAGTAAGGACGTTTAAACATGCTTGGATCTTGTTGATGTCTCATTATGGAATGATGTAGTCCCATAATAGAGGTCAATTTAACAAACAAACCTGCAGCAATACCTTTATGGCGTTCATTGGCAAATAAGTTGACTACAAGAACCAATTTTATATAGTATTTAAGTACATATAGTACGGAAAAACACACTCCAATCCGTTCAATAAAGTCAATTACATCATAATTCTTCCAGGCCCACCAATAACACACAATGGTACTATTAAATGTTGTGTTTACTTTCTCTTCAGCATAGCACGGAATATAGCTGTCCGGTTGATCTTGTCCCAGCGTGAACTTAAAACAATCTGTAACATCGTATGGCGGACAATAGCCATTCCCTATTTTAGTGCTCACTGGTATAATGAATCTAATAATGAATATAAATGATACAGAGTTCAGGACGATTGCACTCAAAAAGAGTAAGGATGATTTCACCGACGAGAAAAATTTATTTTCAAACGCAATCTTTTTACCATAAAAGTCTATCAATACTTTGCTCCTTGGTGTTTTATTTGGTGATTCAACAGATTCGTTAGCATTTGGCTGTGCCACTGTCTCGATGTTTTCAGTATGCTCTTCGTTTTCATCGATATTGCTTACTTTTATCTCAAATAGTCCCTCAATAATCCAATAGAACAACTTGCACCAGTATTTTCCTAGACAAAATATGATAACATAGATCGATACAGCTAACACTATATAAGTAATCAATGCAGTCTTAAAATACATGTTATATAAATATTTTCCACGTGTGGACAGTGGCATGACTTCAGTTCGTTGATCCAATAGTTCACTCTAAAACAAACTAATATGATCAGAGAAACAGTTTTTGTCTAGAATCCAAATATGTGATGTGTTTTCTAAATATAAGTTTACTATCTTTGCTCGCAGATATAAAAAATACTACTGTGTGCTAAAAGCGAGAATTTTCTCTACACTTCGCAACAGCTGGTGAATGCTCAATACATTTATACAGTGTCAGAATTACATATTCAGCAATCTCTCAGGCAAACTGTCAACGTATGAGTGATGATTACCTTGAACAAAGACGATATTTGATATTTCTATCAGCGCATCTCCCTGTATTTCTAATAGTAGTAGTAAGTCGTCAGACACCTAAGTATACAAGAGTTTTCAAATTTTCAAATGAATGTTTACACATTATTTCACCTAGAAAAACTCTCACTGGACGATGGTTTGCGTAACTACTTCTATCACACTGAGGTAAATGCATGCAGAACTTCTAGAAACTCAGTAAAATCTTCGCTAAAGAAACTAAAAATCATCGCTTTTAACTCATTCTACATGATAAATGAGTGAATATTTTAACTGTCATATTTAGCTTTTCATCATCACTTGCTGCATTAAATCAGGAATGCATTCGCTAGGTTTTATCAATTTTCATTTGAAAAAAGAAGAAGTTAACACACTTACTCAATTATTATGATGCTATAGATTCCAGTCTAGGGTTCATATAATCGAAAAAATTCATGTATTAGTATAACTAAACGTTGGTAAAATTTGACTGTATTAACGAGGATTTAATCATTGCGACTAATTCACAATATGAAAAGTGTTCTCATGCGAGTTTTAGATTCGAAGTGAAATATCAAGCAATGAAAGAAAAAAATATATACTCATGCAAATGAGAACACTACTAATATATGCCCCTTAAAAAGGAAGTACGTTTCGATAAAAATATACACAATCATGATAACTAATTGAAACAAAAAGAAAACATTTAAAGGTATTCATTACTACCTCTTTTCACTTCTTTAAATTTTATCTTATCTTTAGGAGTTCTTTGTAGCTAGAACAATATTGTGACAAGACAGTCAAACAGGTCAAAGAAGAATGTGCGCGAGAAGTTTAAACAAAAAATTAATTATATTTAAACTTTGGGTGCGGTGTGTGGGTGTGGGTATAGGTCTCTTACTCTCCATCATGCACACCCACATCCCATCTAACCGCACGCTCTAATACAGGAAGCAACGCAAAGAGAGCTCCATCTCTCAGAAAATAATCTCCTCGACTCACAGCAAGTCACATAGTAGTCGAGCTTTTGACGGCATATGATTATTTGTTAGTAGATATTTTTTTATTGAGCCAATCATTGAAAGGAATAAAAACTCTAGGATATCGTCTATCTTTCTTACCTCAACAACAAATTTATAAACACTAGATTATCGTTCGCGAAAAAACGAAATTAATAGATCTTACAATAAAGAATTTGATAATACTAAATATCTTTCATTGATCAAGGTCAAAGCCTTTTTACTGGTGATTACTCGAATTATCGGATGATTTACATTGAGGACATACTGTGTGAGAGATTGACTGTGGATGACCAGAAAATCTCTCTATCCTTGAGATGGAAAAGCATGAAGTCAAATATTATCAACCAAGAGACAAGAATCAAAATTTTTCAGTTTGCGATTATGGTGAGGATACTCCTGTCAATGGATAGTAATTATTTTGCATTCTATTTCCCTGCCAGTCGACAATAGCCTGATTCAATTAATTTATCGTAAAGGATTGTCGTCGATTAATTGATAGACTTCATATGATCGACATCGAAAACTATCAAGTGATCCGAGTTAGTCTAAAGAAGTGAAACAGGACAATAGCAGAAGAATGGGGGAAACCAAATCAGCATTTAGTTGGGCTTGTTTTTTCATTGATATGGCAAACCCTATACGTCCTCAATCACAGTTATCAACGAGGCTAATAACATTTCTTTACAATAAACTTCTTCAAATTAAAAAATTTTTCGTCATTGCTCTCGAATTAATTCCGTTGAATGACAACAGTAATGAATTTCATCCCTATGCAATATGTACATACACCAGGTAGATTCATATAGAGATGAAAAATATGACGAGTTTATCCCTCTTGATAAACCCAAACATAGTAACCTAATTGAATGAATCCTTTGTGAAGAAGGCTTAACACTGAATAATTGATATGCAGTTTGCTCGTATGCTAGATTCCACAATTTTCTTTATGATTGTAGGTTGAAATCACTAAGCACAAGAAATAGATGCCAAAATTGTACACACCATGCCGATGGTGTATCTACAGCATCAATACAAGCGATGTCGAAGCATTGAGGGTGTGGGTGGGTGTTGTATCTTTATCCAAACCACACCCACACCCATGTTTGAACCCGGGAATGGCATGGGCACTGATTTCATATCAATTCCTCAAAGTGGCGATCTATCTGTATTACAAGGATTTCAGTTCGCCACAACGCTCGACGACCCAGCATATAGGGATGCACCAGTACCAGTATACTGGTTTCTACTTTCGAAAATAACTATTAGCTAAATGAGGCATTTTATCAGCTATCACTTCGTTTATCTATATTCAAGTGAAAAATTGAGTTTTGCAGCAGTTTGCAACAGTATAATATATTGTATACTCAACTAACTGATAGCGTTATCTAGAACATTTTTCAATGTTTTCCAACGTGTTTGAAGAAAGAAGATCATTGATTCAGGTCGTAGTCATGGTAAAAAAAGAAATTGTGCTCGAAAATCTATATTGAGCATATTATATAGCACTAAAAGTCAGTCAATCGCGAAAACAATAAATGCATATGTTGGAAAGAATGACAATTGTCACTCGTATTAGTATTAAATAAGAAAATACTATTGATACGAGGGCAACTTATGCACTGATTTTATTCAATACTAATAAAACTACGATATTGATGTGCCAGCTTCAACTTGTATGTATAAATCCAAAACGATAAAGAGTGAAGGACAGCATTTTTGATTACATAAGTTAAAGGATTCTCTCAAACTATTGGTATCGTTACAAAATTGAACAGGTAATAGTGACATTGCTTGTTTACCGTGCTGTAATTTTCATTTAATACATGTATTATCTGGTCCATATCCGATATCGTGAACAAAAAAATGTCTAGCTTTAGCTATGCAACTTATATACATAAACGAATGCAATAAATATGTGAAAATAGTGTCATTCGACTGAGAGAGAAGTAGAAAAATCAAGCCATTTACTTCTATGAGATTTATGTAACTAAAAGTTGATAAAGTTCAGTAAATATACAATTTTTGTTTTCATGATCGATTAAAGCTAAGTTCAAGTTGGTATGTTAAACACTGTATTCCGATTCATCGGTTTATCTCATAAAATTGTTTTACTATCTGACTAAGTCCATGAATGAGATTATGTTTTCTTCAGAAACATTTAAAACCATTGAAAAATGTTCTAGATAACGCTAGGGTGGCACTTTAACTTTAAACTGACAGTAAAGTGCAGAGTTTAAAGTCGTTTAAAGTCACGCTTAAATGCTTCTTTATGGCGTTTCATCCGTTGCAAAGAGTCTCATAAGCATGACTAAATACGTCAGTACAGTAAAAAGTATTAAAAATAAGCGTTTAAAGGCGACTTTAAACAACTTTAAACTTTAAACTTTACGGTTAAAGTAAAGTTAAAGTGCCACTCCTACTCACACCCACATCCTCAAACATAACTGATGAGTCCCTTCACCAAGGACGGAACGCGTCGTGTGGATCTCTGAGCTCGGCAGTACTCAATTTCTACGCCCTCATCCTCAGATACGTTTATTGCATTTTAGTTTTTAGTCTTCGTCTTTATTATTAATGCTACGATGATTCGCATTTATTTGAATTAAAATGAGGGAAATCCGATCGATTAAAGTGTTAATGAGGAATATAAGAAGTATGGTTGTATAATAATGTTATAACTCCTTGTAGAATTTTATAAAATGTTTCATTAATGGTTTTACCAATAAATTCATGCATCCAATAAGTTATAGAATTTAGCCAAGTTATCTTTGTAAATCGTTTCAAAGACTAAGTTGTTCTTTGGATAGACTCTTTGATAGCTTCCATGAGAGGATTATCATTAATTTTTCTGTTTTCATTTTCTTGATGAACGCCCAACTCATAGTCCATAAGATTCCAATGGCTTTCACGAAATGAATAAAGACAAGTACTCCAATTTCTTTTGTAGCATTCACTTAGTAGATCACGAAGATATTCGGATGCTCCAGAAACGTTCCTGGAAATGCCTAACTCTCCGACCAACACTTGATGCTTCGACTTCAAACCAAGTACTTGTGTAATGATTAGCTCTATATCGTCAAATAGAGAATTGACACGTGACGAATTCCATTCTTGAGAGAGAGCATATGGACCATCATAGTTAGGTACTATGCCAGGATAGGCGAATCGACCCTGATTAAAACGATGAGTGGTTAGCAATCGAGGCTCATACATGTGAAACGAAACTTTGAAAAGGTCAGCGTCATTAGCATGCAATGAAAGTGGGCCACGGTCAAATTTCAAGAAATGTAAAGCACGCCAATTAGCCCAAAAGGATGACTCAATAATAACTGGTGTATTATTATCTTCACGTCGAATAGCATCAATAATCTCTGCATAATAAATCATTAACTTATTATCATCTGATGAATGATCGCTTAGAAATAGATCATCGACGCACTTTTGTTCATCAGATGCTGTATATGGTTCATTAATCAGGTCGTATCCTATTACATTATTTATTTTACCCAGTACGGCTGCTAATTGTTGCCATATCTGTGGGGACGCTAGATGACGATGAAGTGTTAGAATCACTTGAATGTTATGCTTGCTGAATAAATCAATATAGGAAACAAGTCGTTGTAAAGCGGAAGATGAAATACATCCCATGCATTGCGGAAGAAGATATGCAAGATCGGATATGTTAGTCTCTTGAGTATCTTCCCAGATAGTCGTACAACAAGCACCAAGACGAACGACTCGAACATTCATGTGTTGTAAATCACGCATATCTGCAACTGTTAAACACATCGGTACGTTATATCCAATGAATGAACTTTGCCAAATTGCCGTCTTCATCGTGTGCACTATAGATGGAGCTTTAGAAATATTAAAACGCGGCCAGCCCTTCAGCATATGATAAATATACAGTTTCATACGCGTCTCTCTTACTTTCGGGTTGAGATACAGTGCGATCGTAGAATCATCCGCTGATGGTGTTTTAGTATACATGTTAGATGCAGCAATTTTGCATAACTGATAACCAAAGTAATGATTCAAGACAAACGATAACCAATAATCGTCAACAAGTATAAATTCTTTCGTTGGCATATCAATGCTGACTGCATCTCGTAGAGCTTGTCTTGGAAAAAGACAACCATCAGCATGGGCAAAATGAATCGTGTCAGGAGGCTGGTTATCGTCAATGAAAACTACGCTTACTCCATATTCCCATCCGCCAAGTTTAGGATTCTCTGCATTGAGAGTATGCGGTAGAAATTTATGACCATGTAAGCAAAGTATAGCGCGCGCACCATAATTATTACGTCGTTCGACAAAAGTTGACAGAAACCGTTCACTAGGTATCATATCATCATCAATAGTTAATAACCATTCACTATTCATCAAATGAAGCATACACATACGTACAATACAATAGTAGTTATCACTCGAATGTATCATGCGAATGCGTTTATTCAAAAGACCGCATATTCGTTCAACTTCTGAACGACGGTCAAAATCATTGTTCCACAGAATCACTTCAAAAGTTCCATTAAAGTCTTGTTCATATAGAAGGGCTCGTAGGATGCGAAGAAGATCTTCTGTTCGTCGGTAGGAACAAATACATATGGTCAGGTCAACACTTGGAAACTCTGTTTCAGGAGACTCAGGTAGTGCCAAATATGAGGCACTATTGGCTATTGAACGTATAAATGCTTCAGACGTCAGATGATCTTTATTCATATTAGCCAAATAATTCATTGCACTTAATTGCAAATAATTCTTGTTATTCACATCGGAACTAAGTAGACTTGCTGCCTGATCAAGAGAGTCAAAAAATAGAGGATAGTCACGACCAAGATATTCTTCCATTGATTGAAAACGGCGAACCATGATCGGAGTACAACTCCATATACATTCTATTAGAAGTGTCGATGCTATGCCATCACTTTTTAGACTAAGAAATGGAATACTTGTTAATAACAGCTGCTCATATTCCTCATCTGATAAGCGATTTATAATCTTAATGTTAAATTGAGACGCACATTCATGAAGATATTTTTGACGAATTTTATCCGTTTCATTTAATAATATGATCTTTTCGAAATTATTCGGTACAACTAACTTTAAAAAGTCATCTATATCGCGCATATAACCACCGATCATCACAACTGATGAGCGTGCATTCGTCGTTATTGACTTTTGAATCCTTCCACTGATCGGATAGAAAAGGCGACTAACAGGAATATCGACCGAAAGACTCTTTGGTAATCGAAGTTTTATGTAATCACATAAATATGTAGATAATGCAAAGAGTCCTCGGCAGAAATTAAGACTAACAAGAAACTGAGGAGAATGCAAAAGTCGTTCAACATCGGGCATCCAAACAGTATTGGAGACAGGTGCCTGGTGTACAATACCTACCCATGGCTTTTGAAGCTGATAATCACATTCGAAAAAGTATTGTTCAACAGTAGGTATAAACAGAGTAGGTGCACAATCATGATGAAGCTGGTTTTTAGCAATATCAATCACGGCACAAAAACCACCGGCTCGATGATGATTCCAGTCAGAAGGTAAGGCAGCAAATTTCAATTTCTTCTTGATTTGAACGAGTGATTCTTGTTTAACTGTTATATCAGATGCTTTACCAAGAAAAATGAAGGCTTTTGCAAACGTTGCTGGTTTGTATAGCGGTTTCCATTCATTAAGGTATTGTTCGACAAATCTACAGACGCCTTGAGCCAACCCATATGTATGAATAACAATAATTGTTTTATTAGGTATTAATTGATGCTGTAGTGATTGCCAAAGTTCTTCCAGTTCTTTTTCATTATCACTAATATCTACATAAATAAGGTCAAGAGGTTTCGTAAAAATATGTGCCAACTCAGGCCATGTGCTTGTATCGTAATTTAGTTGAACTGGAATAGCCACAGTATTCGTGTCTATATTAATAAATTTATTGATGTTAGCTTTGAATTCTTCCAGAAATTGACGACCAACGGCTCGCTGTTTCCACGGCTTCAGATGATTGTTCATCCACTGCTGCCAACAAAATCCATCGAGCGCGATGAAATAAATTGGATTCATACTATGTTGGCGAATAGCGTGAAGTAACTGTACAGACGTACCACCTAACCATGAACCGAGTTCAACTAAAGAATAACATTCATTTTTAACAGCTAACCAACACAATAGCTGTTGAACTTCTGTCGGTGTCGTTGTTGGTATATTAGTTTCTATGAGGGTGAAATCCAGCCAAGGAGAACGGAAGGTTTGTATCGGTAACAGATGATTTTGTGTTCGTATTTTTTTCAAATACTGTCCATAGTATGTAAGAGATGATCTTAGTTCATTATCCAAGCTAGATTCATCAGCCAGTTTATTCAGCAAAGATTCTATAGCTTTACACAGTGACCAACACTCGCGGTGAATGCCGAAAAATTTGTGAATACAATCAATCGCACGAACAGCATCAACGAGGACTTGCCTATCTTTTACAGTACTTCCTCCAAATGACTCAAACAGACCCGTGCAATTGTTCACTATTAATGTAATAGGTGATGAAATCGATAATGTGTTATTCGTGGGCATTTTCCAGTCTTTACTTTTATTGTAAAACGCAATAATAGCTTGACAAATATTGAAAACGTCATCCTCTCTAAGCCAGTAATGTGAAGGTAAATAAAAACCTATCTCAGCTAATCGCATCGCATGTGGACATGTGGCACGAGCAAATGTAGGTAAATTATCAAAAGCTGCTTGTATATTGAGGGATGGAAAATAGTTACGTGTTTCAATCCCGTGCTCAAAAGCTAAATAATGACGCAAACGATCACGGTCCATGCGTGATTGGCACTCAATACCAAAAACCCACGGCCCATCAGCATCGCCTGCGCGTGGTGAAAATTTTATGTACTCAGTGATCGCACACAATCCCTGTCGATACCACTGAGCCATACAGCTACGATGATGGATCACTTGAGATATTTGTTTTATGGCCGGCGTTACAAGTGCAGCTCCGAGTCCATTAATTTTACCATTTATACACGGCTCAAAATGAACGAAATGATAGCTAGGCGTGAAGCCATGATTCACAATAGACGCCAACCGGGTAGCTACGGATGGATCCTTCGATAATACGAAGCCCCCATCACCTGCAGTGATTATTTTATTCGCGTACAGACTGGCACACGCATACGAACCGAAAGTACCAAGTAACTTCCCATTAATAGTGACACCTATGCTTTCACTAATGTCCTCAATCAGTAACCAGTTATTTTTTACACACATATCATGTAACTGTTCGATATCTGCAGGGATTGAATATGTATGTGTAACAATTATGGCTTTAATTTTGTAATTTTCAGGAACAAGTCTAGCCGCTTCATCATATTCATCTACACCCGGATTATATTTATCACAGCTGTTATCAACAAATATTGGTGTTGCTCCTGCATAAAGCACTGCGTTAGGTACAGCAATCATAGTAAATGATGGAACAAGGACACAATCATTAGAGTCTTCTCCAATGTGTGCTGATTGTAACGCTAACAAGAGTGAAATAAAACCGTTTGCACACGGCTGTGCGACGGGTACATCGAAGAGACGACGTAGTTCATGAGCCATCTCTGCAACTGGATACGCGGCCGATGAAATCGAATGTGAAACCAATGATTTAAATACGTTGGACAATGCATGGTATGAAATGAAAGGTACAGCCACTCGATACGTCCATGTGCCTGAATTTGGTTTTGGTTCTATATCAGGCCACCATGGCTGTGTCTTCAGACTATGGCGAAAACGTACATCATCGAACAGTTTATCAACCTGAAGCTGAGCGGTTTTGCAATTTTCATTTAATGTATTCCAATTCATAATGCTGTCAGCAGGGTTACTTGGATTTTGCTTCTTCATAGCAGTCGTGACTGTTATATCTGATAGACCACATGCAAAAAATATAGGTTTTAAGGAATCAGTTGGAGCTCTAGTTAAGTCTGTATATTCAATTATATGATACGGAACACTTGTGCCGATCGCTTCAGCTATTGTTTCCCATTGTTTTTTCAATCTATGACAGTATTGGATGAATTTTGTTTCATCAACATACACTTTTATTCCACGATTGATATTTTCTTCGGTTTCTGTATACCAACAGTCTGTTTTTTGAGCAATTTTCAACGAAACGAATGAATCTAATAAACTTCGTCGCCACATGACTATGACAAAATTGATATTCAGGCGACGAATGAGATATAAAGGTTCTATATTTCGATCAAATAGTTGACAGACGTGAAGTTTAAAGCCTTCGATGCTGTCTGAGCAACAGACAGATAACGAATTGTCAAGTTCTTCTAAGAGAGTCGGTATATTTTTTGAATAAACTTGTTTTTCATCATTCAGCAATTCGCCGTGTAAAAGAATTCGAGGATGGCACATAAGATAAGAACTAAGTAAAGAAGAACCCGAGCGCGGATGACTCAAAATGAGAATGCGAAAGGCACTTCGTCGAGCGCCGGTTGCATGTTGAATACAGGAATCAGTGCTTGTAGTTTCCATAGATTAATTTCGCTTTTTCGAGATAGTAAAAAAGAGCCCTAAAAGGTAGAAAATATACGTCAACCAGATGGAAGGGTCGGTACTTTCCAAAAATACAATGCTCCGCATTTTTGAAGCGTCTCTGTTTTATTTTGAAACGTTAAATTTTGTTCCTATCATAGGGAAATTGGATATACTGTTTTGGTGAACATATAATAAGATTTAACAATTGCCACTAGTGGATAGTGCTAGGAGTTTTAGCCTAGAAAGGGGAATGAGATTCTGCTCGTAAGTTTACTACAGTGCAATTAGTTTTTGGAAGGTCAGTTCTTCTATTAATATGAGCTTTGAAAAATTTTGGAGGAGCTCAAAAGTAATTTTAGAAAAATCTGTTCTCTACAACCATTGTGAAGTTACCGTTAGTTATCACTAGAACAAATTTCAATATTCGTAGGCTTGTCGATGGAAAAATGTCAGAATTCCTACCTATCAAAGAGATAGGTTCGACTATGACAGGCATGATTACATTCTGCGAAAGCTTCGAGTACATATTTTGACAGAAGGAAAAGGTTATTCTTTGATTAGAGGAAAACAAGCCATCGATGACGATTTCGTGGCAATATTATTGGGAAAATCCTATGATAGAATTTGGGAAGCAGAAAATCTTTGATTACATATGTTTTATGGTTCGAATATAGATATACTCATGTAATGATATTGTTTCTACTCTTTTGGGACATCTTGGTTTATTCTTGTCCTTTCCGCGAATGTATTTATTTCGCATCTGTTTCTTACTCTCATCATTTTTCTCTTTTGGTTGCAAATATACGTGTAGGATTCGTATATATATAGGGTGACTCTTGATATGAAGATATAGAATATAGCTTAGTTCCATAAGCGCTAGCAGCACTTCTATTAGAAAATCGTCGCAACTCGGATTTCAAGGTAGGAACTAAATGCATGCAACTTAACCCTTTCAATCCTGCATATCATCTCGCAGATGACGTACAGAACGAATAAAGAATATCTTGCGTTCTCTAGTCTTCTTTAACAACGTATATCATATGTTGTCTGTTAAAAAGATAGTGTCTTGCCTCTATCTATAATGTATCTTCGTTTTGAGTGCAGCTGATTTTGATAGCTGAACGCAAAAGCGAATGTGGGTGTGTGGCTCTTGATCAGAAATAGACTCACACTCACACCCTAGTTCAAGTACGTTTATTTGTAACGATGTGTTCATTTTGAGAAGCAGCGTACGAGTGAGAACCTCTAGAACATATCTCGGCTACAGATTTTGTTATCGATTGTAGTCATGCCCTCACACAGATGCTTGCGTTGATTGTGTATTTTTATTGTCTAAATTCGCTTACGAACCTGCCATGAGCATGATTGCTGATCGATTTTCTCGGCTATCGATTTGCTGACCACTGTTCCCCATACCATCATGCGGATGCTTGTGTTGATAACGTGACTGATTCGGGATATTGCCATCTGAGAAATTCTCATACGTCTGATGACTTTTTCATTTTATATGTTACGTACTTGTCCTACACATTCGGCTGATGCCTGTTTTGTTTTCATTAGTTTCTGTGTGCTATGAGCTCGGGGTGTTTCAAAGATGTATCGAGAAAAACTCCTTCCAGAATCATAGTTCTACGCATAATTGCTATGATTGCCATTGCTATAGGTAGCTCTTAGTTAAAGATTTCGCACTTATACCGTTTGTATCATCATTGTTCAACACCTATGGAAAGCACAATCGTTACAAAGCTTACAAATGGTTTAATTCTAAAAGTTTCATTTCTTCAGTAAAATCTTGAGTATCGGTGAATTCTTTTATTTTATGTAACCTTTGAGGTGTCTTTAAACATAAGCCTCGTTACAGCAGGGTAAGGAGATGATTTCACGACGATAATGATAATTGTTAAAATCTACTGTGTAATGAGGATATTTGATATGGTTATCCGAATTCTGGATAATTTGACATCTCTCCTTGATTTGACTGCTACTCATGAAAAAATGCAAAATATGTTTGCGGTGACATTTGAACACGAAATTTAGTTACAATTCTGATCAAAACCTAAGAGATAGCTATGATGATATCAGCGTATTGTGTCTATGTCCTTTTAGTGATATAAGGACAAAGACGAATAGATTACGTGTAATCCTACCTTGATATTTGCTTCAACATTCTTATTGCTTACAACGCTCTTTTAAGTGCAAACTTATGTGTTGTATGCTTTCTCCCTTCTCCCTTTTCTGGATGTGTATATAAACGTGTGCGTTGTATGTAGATGATGCGATTGATGATAGGAAGAATCGAATAAAGCTGAATAACATCATCAAGCTTCTATCTTCCATCAAAAATCGTCACAATAGCTTGTGTCAGAATTAGGGACAAAAATAGCTGAGTGTTGTAATTAAAGACAACTTTTTTTTCTCAATTTTAGTCGTTCTTCTTGAGGATAATTTATTTCACTTAAGTTGTTATCAATTTTACGCGAATCTTTAGGCTATCGTAGAGCTCGGCACGCTCTGCAAAACTGTACAAGGCACTTTCCCATTATCTCTTATCAAAGTCGTGAAAAAAGCATTTTCTTGTGGCAGACAGTATTTTGGCTTCAATTTTGCTTATGTGTCGTTATTAGGGGCAAAAATAGCTTACTGTCATAATTACGGAAAGTCATCCTGATAATGACAGTGGTAGGCCTTTTTCGTAGACCGCTGATATCTTGAAAAGAATAAGAGAATCTCAAAACGCATCATTTTTAAGAGAAGAACTAGTATATCATGCAAATATAAATACACTTTAATGCAAGTGTGAATTAGCTTTAAACGAGTTCGAGCAACTAAAGGCGATTTTTTCTATCCTAATTAGGAACACTGAGTGTATAGCTGAATCTGAATGATTTCTTGAAAACAATTTTGAATATCAGTAGGTACTAAGTCATACACTTGTCGTTGGTATCCGATATGAAGATTTTTCATATGTGAACACTTCTAATAAATGTTACTTCGTATCGATGCACAATAAGATGTTCCATGGGAACAAAAACCGGATTCCATCTATTTAGGATATAGGAGAAATACAGGGACACAAAGAGTAAGGTGCGTATACAAAAAAAACTATTCAAATGCAAAGATATTATGTGAATAGAACGGTTCGCTACTAAAATATGAAGTAATATGGCATAAATCAAAGAAACGTGTATCATATCGATCAAACGTAGGATATCTTATTCCCAGATTCGAGTATTTCGTGGCACCATTCGCCCCAAACACCTCTCCAACTCAGTCAAAGACCTTTCCAAGTAGAACTCGACACGCTCTATAGGATGCAAGTGTTAAAATTTGAAAAACTTTCGCGTCCCCAAAAAACCAAAAACACCGCCAAAAAAAATGTAAAAAACGCGGTACATTTTCGTACTAAGTAGCACGATTCGTCCAGAAGATCTTTCCAACATACTAATGTAACTTTCTAAATAGATCTCGACGAGCTCCATCGAATGGACTTCTTTAGAGCTCAATTCGATTCTCGAATTCCTTGGAAATCTGCAATTTACCTTGAGGACTACCGGCATGTTCACATTAACATTAATTTAAAAAAACATTTTTTTGTGGCAAATTATTGTTTGCGATAAATTTATCGAAAACGATAATTTGCCACAAAAAATGTTTTTTTAAATTAATGTTTAGCTGAAAACACCGGTAGTGCTCAAGGTAAATTGCAGATTTCAAAGGAATTCGAGAATCGAATTGAGCTCTAAAGGAGTCTATTCGATGGCGCTTGTCGAGATCCATTTAGAAAGTTACGTTAGTATGTTGGAAAGGTCTGCTGGGCGGATCGTGCCACTTGGTACGAAAATTGACCGTTTTTTTTCAGTTTTTTTGGTGGTACTTTTGGTTTTTGGGGGACGGGAAATTTTTTTCGAATTTTAACACTTACGTCGCATAGAGCGTGTGGAGTTCTGCTTGGAAAGGTATTTGGGGTGAATAGTGCCACGAAATACTCGAATCTGGGACCAAGATATCCTACGTATTGATCAAATGGTTAGTACTAGGTTATGGCTTTATCATTCCAAACAAGAACACAGTTTCACAATTTTCACTACGAGACTTCGTTACTCATGATTCTTCCTACTTAAAGCTATGTAGCGTGCGAAAAATCTGAGATGGGAAATGGGTGTACATATAGTTTTGTCGAGTCTGTAGAAACAGGAGTTAAAAATTACAGAAAATCTAGTGGTATTAGTATGAAAACTTGAAAAGTTTTGATTATTGAATATGGGATGCACCTCGAACTTTGACATTGACTGCTTTCAGCATAGATTTGATAATTAGTTGGTTCTTAGTAACTAGAATCCTTCTTGAGGCTGAAATAAAATGCTGCATAGGAAATCCAATTTATAGTCAAGCACACAATCGTCAATTCTTTATAATTGCGTATAACAACAAAATCACAGATGCCTACACTTTGAAGTCATTTTTTCAGCGGAACTTTTTTTCTGTTCTAATTTATGAGAAAAAAAACAAAACTTAATATAAATAAGTGAAGTCTTAGGAAAGAACTGAAAGGCACGTAAATCGACTCACCCTGCCATGTTCACTCAAACATCGTACTATTTTCAGTCTAAGCTACTCTCGCCTATTTCAGAGTAATCGAACTGTTGAGGAAAGGTTTCTGAAGGATTGCAAAGATGTTGTAATGGCATGCCCGCTTATATAGATATACGAGGAAAAACATTGTAACAGGTCAACATTAATAAAATAGAGAGAATGGCAAAGGACCCCACCGGATAAAAATATTTTCTAGAATCGATATCCTTTTTATATAGTGTTGAAGAGTTCGTTCAGATACATCAAATGGTATATAGGAAGTTGAGCTTTCATAAAGTTTTCGTGTAGTTATAGTCGATATACTATATATACTGACATAGAGACATGCATGGTACTAAAAGAAAATGTACACTCGTATGATCATCTCTAAAGAGTGTATACAGGTTTAGTTTTATAATTCAGTTTGATACAATTATGAATGATGCTCAATTTTTTATAATTGATAGTTTTCATCACTACTGCTTTGCTACTGAAAAGAGTCATCTTCTATTGATGAATGAGATATATTCACCAAAATGCACTTTAGTGTTTTCAGTCCTGTGCAGTAGAACAATGTGGTAACAACGCGAAACTTTCCTAAAAGCTGTCTGCCACTGAGCTCTATATATTTGATAGGCCAAGTTTTTCCGAGCAACAGGGACTCGTTAGTAATCTTGAAAACACAGGTAAAGAATCGACTATTTTGTCATATAGAGGTCCGAATACATAGGCAATATTCCAACAATGTGCAGCATAAGCTCTGAAAATTTTTATGCACCTATAATCAGCAAGCATTCGTCAACAATTTGAAGTCAATAGATCCTTCTGAAGTCGAAAAACCAATTTCACTTTTACGATCCTGGTGGGGAGTGCAGGAAAGCGAAAAATTTGTTTTTTTAAAATAAAGTGGATCTATTGGTAAATTCTTACAGGGCTTTAACAGTAAAGGTACTATGCCTGATTGAAATTGAGTTTTGTAAAAGAACTGTCAAAAATTATATGTCTACTATTTATAACTCACACCTTGTACTAGGGGTGGACCATTACCATTAATTTTATATTAATGTTTTCTGAGAAAAACTTAATTCATTAATATTAATGATTAATGAAAAACATTAACATTAATTTTAAAATTAATGTTTTCATNGAAAACTATCAATTATAAAAAATTGAGCATCATTCATAATTGTATCAAACTGAATTATAAAACTAAACCTGTATACACTCTTTAGAGATGATCATACGAGTGTGCATTGTCTATTAGTATCATGCATGTCTCTACGCCAGTATATATAGTATATCGACTATAACTAGACACAACCTTTATGAAGACTTGACTTCCTATATACCATTTGATGTATCTCGAAGAGCTCTACAATACGATATAAAAATGAAATCGACTCTTGAAAAGCTTTTTATCCGACGGGGTCCTTTCTTACATTGAGTGCAGGGAGTTGTATAATTTTGTCATCCTCTGTACATACTGATATGCTTTTCTAACATGAGATCAATGTAAAAATGATTGAGACAATCATGTATAGATAAGGTATATGTAGCGTCAATATATGTTAAACTGGTGTATACTTTATCCTCAACCTCCACTCTTTACAAGCCTTTATTACCATTTTATTACGATTAACAAAAGTGTTATTGCTCACTTTGTAAGAGAAACGGCATTTTCATTTCAGCATGATTTACATGATATTTTGAAAACTCTCCTGTGATACGGACATATGGTAATAAATTCCATCTCAGATATGACAGCATAGAAATAAGATGCTTGTTAGCGAGCTCTTTTGGAGCTGAAATGTGGAACTGACACATGCTGTATAAAATAGTAGACAATACTTCTTAATGTTTCATATAGTTGACCATGTCTTAGATTGGAGATAAACAAAGTGACCATCATAACGTATATATAGTAAAAAAGACTGTTCTTTCTAATTGATATGCATTCATATGAAAGAAATGAGGATTATTCATCAGCTCATCATAATAAACAAAACAGATATATGAATTGAAAAATCTCTGATAGGCTATCGCTGTTGTGCAAATAATCAACTTATAGAGCAATAAGCTGTCGAATTTCTATATTTTCTAAATAATTTTAAGATTATTTTCAATGGTGTCCTGATTTTGTTATTTTTACTGCTGCTAACCGGGCTGCTTTTCTTTTTCACATCTCATTATTCGTATTTTTACTTTATTTTTTTAATCATTGATTTCTCTGGCATTTGTGACTATTCTTAACATCGATTGTTTATTAAAATTATATACCGATAGACAAAGTTACGTAAGAAAGAACTTTAGATATTCAAGTTTATTCAAAAGCTTTAAGACATTTCATACTTTAGTAGCATAATATAGTTGTTTTTTTATTATTAAATTATTCATGTCTGTAATGGGGGACATGCCTGTAATGTCCTGTTTCCCGTTACTATGTGTTTGTAATAGGGCGGGGGCGGGGAGGGGGAGGGCGCAAAAACCTCGACATAAAGCGTACACTCACTATTTTTCTTCGAAAAAATATGTGAGTTTCACAAAAGGAAAAGAGATTCTTGTGCTGAAGTACTTACGAACCAACCAGAAGCAAACAATCTGTTTGAGATATTTTGTCTGAATGTGTTTAATAACGGTATGATTTTTAATAAAAGGAGGTAAAAAATGATTTGACGATGAGTCCAGTTTTAGAATGATTAACTTGATGATAAACTGCGATCAAATATCAATCGAATAAGTGAATCCATTACACTTGGCAACGACTTTTTCTTAATTGGTATTAGAATAGTATCCAATATGGTGCAACGACTTGCAGAGTCCATCAAATATAATCAAATACCGAACAGTAGTTCTACCAAACTTAGGGATGTGCAGTGTCGGTGTAAATACTGAAAACCTGATCACCGACTACACCGACAGTGTGCTCAGTGATACACCGATTACACTGATGGCGTGCCCAGTGAAATACCGGTCACACTGTAATCAGTGTCACTGGCACCGACTTCACTGAAGCATTGGTGATCGCTCATACACTGATACACAGACAACATTTTATTGACTGAAGCCTTTAATCAATCAGAAAGATATCGGTGGATCAGTGTTTCACTGAACACCAATGTCGGCGCCGTCAGTATCTCTATCTTCAGCGTTTCCGTGACATTGATAACAGTGTGAGCGCTGTTCCACTGCGCACACCGTCGGTGTAGTCAGTGCTTCACTTGACACACCGTCGGTGCAAGTCAGTGGTCAGTACACCGACACTGCACATCCCTAACCAAACTCAATCAAATTCCTAAAGTTTTAGAATAAATAACTTATTCAGATACATGGAGGTGATTGTTACGTTAACCAAGTGTGAGACAGAACTTAGACTGCTATCTCAGTTGTACTTATGGGGAAGAAAATAGTATTAGATAGCGCAGCTTTGATCGGCATAATGAACTGAATATACCTTCCACGATGTCGAAGGTACTCTCCATTTTAAGCCTGTGCATTCTTGGTAACAATATTATGACATTTATGGATGCCGAGGTATGGGAATCCATTTTTTGGCCGTTTAGAAAGTCCCCAAGTAAGCAAAAAATGAAGGGAGACTGCCGACATGACTAGTCTGAAATGTCCTTGAGCCCAGCCATGTCTAATCCGTGTTGTCTGTTGACCCAGTCGGGTGTGGGTGTGGGTCGATATGGCGACGGCGATGAGTATAACTTGTTCTTTTCCCACACCCACACCCTCACATTGATTCCACTTTGAAATCGTCTAATTGGGCCGAAGTTTTCATGCAGCTTAATATGCTATTTCATATTCTGCTTGCTAAGCATGAAGCTCCGCTGATTCTCAGAACTTAGTGCGTTCCTATCCAGAAATATTGTAAAAGGCCTCTCAGGAGCTTTTTCAGGGTACTTTTCGACAACACATTGCTACAAGATGGACGTACATAAACTGCATCAATAGATTGGAACACGCTACGTGTTTCCACGTAGTTCTTTCTCTACTTCAATTATCGATTACTTGTATAAATAGGAAAAAAATCATTTAAAGCCTCCCTTGATGCGTAGGAGTATCGACTGACCATCTCGTTTTTGCCGCAGGATAGTCTACTTCGGGTGAAGCTTTCGTGCAGCTCAATGTGTTATTGTATATCCTGGTCGCTAAATATGAAGCTATGCTAATTCTCAGAACTTAGTAGGAGCTTCTTTGAACGTATTCCGAAAGGTTTTTCGAAGGCCTTTCAAAGGACTCTCCAGGGGCTTTCAAAGACGTTCATGAGACCTTTCAAAAGTCTTTGCAAGGCCTTTTCAGGGCCCTTTTCCCACAACACACTTTTCAAGATAAACATATGTAAATTACTCTAGATTGGGAGACGCCAATTGTTCAGACCTACTTATCTTTCTCCTTCTATTTTCGATGGCTATTCTAAAGAAGTTAGAAAACTACTTAAAGTGTGCCGTTGTTGCCTATCAGCATGGACTAATTACCCGGATTCCACCGCACGATAGCCTGATTGGGACGAAGTTTTCGTGCAGTTCACAGTATGCTATTCCATATTCTGATCTTTGAGCATGGGGTATACTGATTCTCAAAACTTAGTAGACCCCTATTCAAAAATATTTGGAAAGGTCCTTCAAAGGCCGTTTTTCGAACTTTAGAATTTTTAGAGTAGGAGGCGCATAAACTTCTTACGAGTATCTAAGGGTGTGGGTGTCGTTTTTCTGCACGCCCACACCCTTTCGATGTCCATACAGCTCCTTCCACTTCATAGTAGAGGATGTTTTATGACTTCTCTCCATTATCAGGTGTAATCTGTTTCAGATTGCTTACCATGTTGCCTTTTGTCCCATTGCTTTTATACAAGTTACTGTAGTACTTCGTCCATTATTGAGTAATCTGTTCCAGAAACTGTAGAATTTTTCCATTGCTATCTAGTGCCGCCCTTTGCCTAGGGTTAAGTTTTCTTCGTAGCACTCGTTACCAAGCTGTATGCTTGCCTAGTTTTTCCTATTGCTAGACCTATTTTTATTGTTTCGTATGGGTGTAGATGTGGATGTGGGTGCCGGTGTGGAGTATGGTGTGTGGAGCATTGGTGGATGATGTGTGACTGCTTCTAAACAAATGCACATACGCATACACCCACACTCTCAGCTACACTAGGTACATTTCTAAACAATAGTTGATATTATTTCTACATCTCTATATGCTACAATAAATAGAATCTATTGGCAGACGAGTTTGTTTAAAAATTACGGTGATAATATGAACTATAGAAGACAAATAAACGACTTCAACATACAAGCATTACTATTTTAGATTTTTATTTTAAGTTTCTCGATAGAAACTTCATTAATGGCTACAATACAGTGCCGAAAGCGAAAACGCAAAGGTAATTCATTCGGAGATTTTTGGGCAAAAAGACTGATACACTAATTTGTCCTTTAGATTCAGCCGATGAACAGGAATGGAATACTGCAAATTTACTCAAGAGCCTGCAGAAAAAGGAAGGCTTATGTGAATTACACACACATCTTCTAGGAATGGGTAATGCTTCATTTTGGGTGGATACAATTTTAACTGATCGAAGGATATTACCGACTCAAGATCATTTTATGAAAAAGAATCAAAGTAGTCTCAGGCGTGACTTAGGACCTTTAATATGGAACGATAGCATACAGCAGTTCATCGGTTCAGAACAGGTTTTCAATTTCTTTGGCTATCTCAGTTCACATGACTCATTATTACCTGAATATAAGGATATGAAGCCCTTTTGTGATTTGATATCGGAAGAGTTTGAAAAAAAGAAGGATCATCACAAGCTTACATACAAGGAGAACTTTTCTTATGATGTTGTTTTTTCATTGGAAAACATGGTAAAAGGACTAGGATTGAAACAAAATCAGCCCAGAGATATGCTTCAATGTGTAATCGAAGAAAAACTGGGTATTTATACAAGAAGTGATTGGAATCATCATTTTTTCTTCAAATATTGGATCATATTTAATGCAAGAGAACAAAAACTAGAGATTATATATGGGATGCAAGCTGCAGATCTACGAATGCTTATTGGAGAAACCAAGTCCATTGACAAGCTAGGTAACACAGCTAAACGTGATGCTCGTGCACACATCATAAATGCGTTTTCGATGATGAATAGCGATGGTACAGAACCACGTTCAGTAGACTTTCATTCATTTCGTGGCGCATTTACACCAGAATTTTATCCTAGGCGATTTGCTTTAAAGGACTCATTATATACTCAGCGACTGGATTTATTAGTGTATCTCTTACAACATGTACTACATCGTTATTCAACATGTGTGCCGCCGGTGAAATATTGTGAATTTTCAGTTGGATGTGGCGATTTAACCCGTCCTTGGATGTTGGATGTTCTATCGACATTTTGTATTAGAGAAGAGTTGCATGGTTCATTTAAATCTCTGATAGATAAGAATTGTTTTCCATGGCTCAAAGCGTCAACTTCTGAACTAAAGGTTGATTATCGTTTTTTGGCTGGTTTCAACCGTCAAATTGAGCCGATTAATGACTCTTATACTCCTGATGAAGCGATTCCATTTTTATTCGAAGCACCTCACTTTGTTATTCACGCACTATTCAAGGAGTTCTACTTAACTGACAATCAAAAGCCAACTCTTTTATTCCGTAAGCAAGTACAGCAGTTGAAGGCAATGAAAACGCAAAAGGATACAAATCCTAAATTTTTGGACTTGGTTGTAGGTTTAGATGCGCTTGGTGACGAGCTTGGGCATCCCTGTTGCCCTTTTGTGGCGCATGAGTTCATAGAGTTTGTTAGAGATGCTCGGAAGCATAATCGAACTTTTGGCGTGCGTATACATGCCGCAGAAAACGCACCTTTTATTCGACCAGATTTGCCAGGCTATCGTTTATTTGCAGCGCATATGTATATTCTTTACCGTTGCATTGACTTTTTAAAAAGGAAACTGCAGACAAACATTCGCGTGGGCCATGGTATTGCTTTTGATAAACTATTAAGCATCAAAAACTATAAATTTCGAAAGTCTAGCGTACTTGTGGCACAAATGAAAAGAGATGCTAAGTCAGTTTTCTCCGAAATTCCCTTTGAAGTAAATATAACAAGTAACTTTTATCTTTTGGGAGGTGCAATCAGAAATGTAAAGAAAGAAAAACCTTTATCTAATTTATACGATATAGAAGTTCCTGTCGTACTGTCAACTGACAACGATGGAATATTGCCAATCGATAGGTGTGATCTTGGGCATTATTCGCATCATTCATTAGCTGCTGAATATTGTCGCGCAATCGTTACTCGTTTCATTTCAAAAGAAGAACACTTAGATCGTATGATTCAAACCTCATTTAATTCTAGATTTGCTCATAGTAAGCCCATAGAAAGAGTGAACTGGGTCAACCAAAATACATCACATTATAACAAAGATGAATGCTACTTTCCTACAGATATAATTGTGCATCCAACTCTACTTGATATGCTTTTCAAAAGTCAAGCGTCTGTCAATGATAGGCCATCCGTATTCTTACAGTATTATAGAAATATACATAGTGAGTCAAACGTTGAGGGTCCCATAACAGATTATGATAAAATTATGATGCGTCTTTTAGTCGCATTTTTTTATTTGATGCGCGCTCGCCCTTATAAGGAGTTTAAGGAAGACTATGAAAATTTGTTTCCACCTCCCTCTGAATGTAAACACCGTTACAAAGAAATATTCACTCAGGAAGGCTGTTTAAAGATCTATGAAGTATGCAAAAAAGTACATTCGTATTTAATGACAGACACACCTAATAGAGGTGCCTATATGGAAGTGGAAGTCGATAGCGAATACTATTTATTTTGTTCGGAGGTACCTAATAATAGGAAAAGTAAACCAACTCTCTTACTGCAAAATATAAAGGAATTCATGAACAAACGTATCAAGAATATCATAATATTTAGTTTTCTTTCAAGCATCGACGAAAATAATAATGAAATAATCGAGAATCTTCAGGAAATCGACACACTTCTTAGGGATCCGAGTAGTGAAGTAAACAAGGTTTTTCTTTATACAAACACTAAAAAAGACCTAGTTTTTCCGTTTTTAAAAAGTGGGAAAATATTCATCAATAATAAGCCTAGTATGCGTACGGATGCGACGGAAGACGAAATTGAATCTGTATTACTTTATGCGATCTGTCCTCACTCTAGTGTCGTAACTTCTTGTATTCACTTTATTGCAAAACACATCCATAAAAAAGGCTTCGCGATCAAGACGCGTCACGTAGATTTTCGTTACCTTGTTATTCCGTTTTTACCGTTAAATTTCGGTTTCACCATTGAAGGTACGAGTGAAAACCCCAAAACACAGTTTTTACAGCACTTTCATATTAGTGGAACGAATTTTGCGAAAGAAGTAGTCGTACGAGAACATGATGCATGTGAGCAACTATATGAACGACAATACAATATACTTTGCGCTGATATCAGGTACCAAAAACAAATAGAAACGAAAGATCTTCTAAAAGAAATAGGCAAATCTAAGTTTGACTTTCTTAACCTTTTGAGGATTTTGTGTGGGTCCATTAAAAACTTTAGTTTATGGCCTGCATTTTTTGTAATACTAAACGATGTGAATGAATATAATTCCTATACAACAGATTTTGGCAATAATAATAATAATATTCCAGTGCCTATTATACAAATCGATCAGCACTTTTTGATTTGCAGTTGTGTTAACCTTTATGAACGACGCCATGATAAATGGTCCTCTTGTCTTTGGTCTTTAGCTACAAGCTGGAATCCACCCTTAAACTCTGTCAATAATCCGCATGCATATCCCTATGTTACATGGACCTTAAAAATATTCGAAATCGGCAGAGAAAAACTCAATAAAGAATTCGGAGTAGATACATGGGAAGAGCTTCTGACAAAAGTTTTACTTGATGGGGATCAACGAGCTTGGTATTCTGATACGGTTAATTATTGGTGTGACGTAATCGAGAAAGCCTTTCGCGATGAAGAGAACGTGCATTTTTTCGTCGAGTTCTTAAAAAAGTCTGATCAGTCGAAAAAGCTGTTAGCAATATTAAATGATGGAGGACGTCATAAACTAGGTAATCAATGGCAATTAGACGTAATAGAAAAGCGTCAAGCTAAACAAATTTTGAATAAGCTAAAAGAGACGATGGAACAGGCTCTAATCTGTTGATCTTACACGAAAAGCTAGCATCGAGAAAAACAACAACAAATCATACATCTTGAGAAACGCAAAAAAATAGTGTCGCCTTTGAAGCATGCACAACATTTCATAAATACCGATGTAGTTCTAGGTCAATATCATAAATACGTATATATGCGAACCCTATATACTCTAAAAGATAAGTCTTTTACGAAACCGGCACTTGTTTTATACGAAACTCGAAAATTTCCTCGCTTGGGCACATGGGGAGATACTTTAAACAGCTCGGCACAATTAAACATTATTTTTTTGTAGCGTTTGGTTGTACCTAGAGGTTTCTTCAAGTGCAAAAAAACTTTTTTCTTTTTTGAGTGTATTGTACAAGTCACATTTTTAGTTTTTCATGGCCTAGACATTCATCTTTGCGTTTTCATTTGTTTAGTACTTAACCCTGATCTAGTATATATTTTACCTTTTTGAAAAGTAGCATTATTTTTTCTCGTCCATCTTTGTTTTATCTATTTTCAAAACTGATTATTCTCATCATTTTACTTCATTTTTAACTTGCAATTGAATTTTTCTGTGGTATTTCACTTGTTTTTATTTTATTTGTTCGTACTACTGTTGCATGCTTCTAAAATGAATATGATGCTTTCTTTACTAGCTTTTTTCATAAATAATCTGAATCAACTTTACCTGATATAAAAAAACAGTTATCGCAGACTGCCCAACTATGTTCTATTTAACACATTCAGGAACTCGATTGAAAAAATAAGAAACAACATATCTCACTTAACAAACATAACAACAGCAAACTGTTAAGCAGTTAAACAAAAGCATGTTTTCTTTCTTCTATTGTATACTTAACTGTTTATCCTGAAGACTCAGTGAACCTCTCAAAAGATTAATAGATGCATGGTACAAGACGATAATGCCAGTGCAGTCTATTGAGACGATGAGAGTGATAATTTAGATCTAAGGAAACTTCATTTTTTTATTTAATGAAATAGAATTTCTATCTACATGCAAAGTTTGCTTATCTATTGAATCCTATTATTATCTGGATGCCTCGGACGCGACAAATAGGCTGCTGCTTTTGAACAAAACTTCTGTTTCACTAGAGGCATGTTTATATACACTCAAAACCATACTCGTGTGTAAACAATGGGATTCTGGATTTCTTGTTTATATGAGTGATACGGCTAATACAATGTTGTTTTGGTACGACGACAGTTTAGCCTTTCTTGATTAATTTAACATTTTAGCGCATTTAAAAGACGGCAATGATTTTAAATAAGGAAAACTTATATCTACTCATACCATCTTTTCTTGCCAGTGATTCGTCAGGCAATCCTCCCTGATCTTAAAATTAAAAATTTCTGTAGCGAGGTAGCATTTTTTCGAAAGTCATGACCTGTTGATCTATTTGTGAAGTCTTGACACATCAACACGTAGACGAAGTTATCAAAAGATTCAAGTATTTCCATCTGATATTCGCTACAACAGCAGTTTTAAAACTGCTACTTTTGTTCCAGATGCATCTCTACATGCTCTATCCAATGCTGCAATCCATCCCCCCCCCTGT
>CAJNYU010003489.1:0-18605 GCA_905331475.1 Rotaria socialis
AAATGATTCCCTAGAATCGCTAGCTGTTGTTGTTCTCCAGATATTTGTCTTACACCCACCCCTATTTAATTCTGGCGTCGACAATAGGTTTTCACTTTGTTGTTATGCTAATGTGAGTTATGTTTTTGATTTATTTGTGTTACTTTATGGTGATTGAGAAAACATTTTCAAGTTGAATCTTTTGTCAAATAGAGAAGACCTTCCGGACGCTCTGATTGAATTCTAAAAAATTTTGCTCAAATGCCATTGAGATCAGGACATTGACTGGTCGTGCTAACTTCTCAATATTTTCATGTCGAGTTTTTCTGAACTTGGCTAGGGATGCGCTAGTGACGACTAAGCGCTCGCCCTTCTACCGTTATCATTGATGAGCCAATGAATCGGTAGACGTGTTCATATAACGGTCATCTTCTTTCGAAGGCATTTTATCGCAACAAAGTTTTTTCTTGTCATTTTACATTAAGTAGTGATCTAGGACAGAACAGAAGCTCTGTGAGTAGAAGTCAATACACTTAAGCTAATCGACTAGAGTGATCCGATGATAGTATGTCTCGATGCCTACTCTGAATATATGAGTTGAAACGATCAACGAAATATAATCAGAAAGGAGAAAGACAATAGTAAAAATTTATGTAAGAAAAAAGAAAGTAACGAGAAGAAATGATTCTAATACAGTATCAAAAGAAAACGAATTACATTTCAAGTTACTTTATAAATTTTTATAAATTGCATTATAAAACTCTAAGCCAGTCAGCTACATGAAACTGAATACTTTCTTGTGGTGCTACAGAGTAAATATTATCATAGATGGCTATAATATGACTGGGTTATGTACCATATTACTATTTGCATGATATTTGTTTTTGCAATGAAGCGCCAAGTTACTTTTGCTATGAAACGAAATCTATAATTTTGTTTTGATGTCAATATCCCACTCCTCACAATCAGAAGAATCAAGACGCCTTTCTCTCGAAAAACAAAGTTTGTTCATTTACAAACAGTTTGTTTCACCTTTGAAGTCATTGCGCTATAATCCTCTTTGAATAATATTCTGATCAAAAAACACAGTATTAATTAAGATAATGCATCTCAGCATAGAGATTTATCACTTTGAATCATTTTTCTCTATCGAAAATGGAGGGTTCATCCAAATACACGAAATCATAATCTTTCATATGATACGGATAACAATATAATGTATTGCAATTACAGTTAGTTAACAGAGGGCGAGAACGAACCCAACCCAAATCGGGTTTTAAAAAGCAAAGACAAATTGAATTGGGCTCAAACCCATAAAAGTTGGTTCGACTTAGTCTCTGACTTATCAGAATGACCTAACATTGCAGGAGTATTACATTATATTGCCACAAAAACTTACCAAATTGAACTTTATCAAAGCGAAGCCGGAAAAGACTGAAATTATACAATCAATGGCGTACGTTTGAGATATTATCAGGAGTTTAATATTCTGCTTCTTGAATGATATACTTTGCAAATATTGTGTTAAAGCATGAGTCAGCCGGGCTGACTCAGCCCATATAAAAAAAATTCAAAGATATATCATATTTCTATTTTTATAAAACAGCCAACATGTAGTCTCATGTTACAAAATAGTGTACAATTTCTATTTATCAATTGTTATGCTAACAGAAGAATGGACAATGATAAACATGTTTTGACGAAAATCAAAGCATTCAGTTTTACCATGTCACTCACTAAGAACTATGATATCGTATATCAAGGGGTATATTCACAAGTTTCTTGTAAATTCTTAAGACTATTAACTGACTTTTTAATATACTACTATTATCACATGCTGGGTTAACGTGAACGAAGTAATGGCTAATTGATCCCATTGCTATCAAAATAGAAATCTATCTTTGTTTTTCAAAATAATCAAAACCTTCCTCTTATCTCTGTAAATTTAATGATCGCATAGATCTTACTTCTTGCATAACAGGGCTGTTCCGATCTGCGGGGACTCAGGATGTGACCCCCACCATTAATTGGAACTTTCTTGATTTCAATTAATAAAAAAATCATTTACAAATATATTTGGCCAATATTTAACATCCGAAGAAAGAACTAGATGGTAAGAAAGCATGCTGCTTGGGTTTTATGTAATCATCTCTTTTTCTTCTCCGTGCATTAATTTTTGCAGTTGAATAGTGACGATTGAGCTTATTCCATCATTATGATGTATGTTTTGCTTCGGATATGACCTTCACTGTCTCATTTTCAAAAAAACGGGTTTATTACAACTTATCAGGAGATGTAAATCCATTACAAATGCTGAAGAGTACGATCTTAACAAGGATACGATACCGTTGCAAAAATCTTAACTCTGCATTATTTCTTATAATTATTCTCGAATATTAGAAGCAAATTAAACATCACATCCGACTATCTTTATCGGTTGGTGAAAAAAGAGACGCTGAGAGGGAGCATATTGACTTGTCTTTTAGTCAGATGATACGTTGGCCTGCTATCACATTGCATTGATTTCATCAAATTATTATTGAAGAGTTTTGAATTGACAAGTAGCAATAAATTTTATCATGTCTGATGAACCTCGCTAAGCAAGAATGAAACATGTCGTGTGATGACTATTAATCGAAAATACCTTTAATAACGAGAAAAAACTGGGAACTCACGATGTTACTTTACCTTTATACAGCTTTACATTCAAGCATATTTGTAAAGCAAACATAAAAGAAACTGAAAAATATTTATTTTTTAAAAAGTAAAGATATATAAGTCTCAGGAAGACAAGAAAACTTATGTGATGGTCGCAGTGAACCCTCGAAAATGTAATAACTACGCATTTTTGTCTGTTCTGTTTCGATTTCGAGTCTAACAAAACCCATCGTATTTCCAGCACTCGAAAATCACCCTATCGGAAAGATATGATCGACATATCGAAGAATTATGCATAGTTTCGTGATGATCAAAGTTTAAAGTAGTCTATAATAATGACCACATCGAAAGAATCGTACCAAATACTCCAACTGAAACAAGTCTCAGACAACAACTGGCTAATCTTAAAATCGATTCCGGTTTCATATATCTCATTTAATAAAAGTATTTACGCATGCGTATTTCATCCAATCATTTTAAGAGCTAGATGAAGTCTACCATATGTTGTCATAAACTTACATGAGTTTCTTAAGAGCATTTAATATTGAATAACTACTGATGACTTAGACAGAAGTAGTGATGCATACAAAATAAATTCAGATCTACGAAATTGCAACAACAGACGAAGTTTCGTGAAATAATGACTATTCTTTTTGAAAGTAATATTTATTCTTCGTTTTCAAATATTTAATAGGCTTTTCGAATAGCATCTCAAGTTACGAACAAAATACGATTTCAAAATTGAAACATCAGAAGCAAATATTGATGTATTCCATACTTTAATGAAATCCTAAAATATGCTGCAAACTTCTAACACGAATCATGAGTTTAATGTGTTTCGCTTTTTAAACCATAACTTTAACGGTAGAAGGACAATTCATATTTATTTTAGGCATTCAACGGCTATAAAACCTAAGTATCCATGCTCAAATCTGCTTCTCTACAATTTCCGATAGCTTCCGATGGCTTTAAAGCGAGACATATATATATACCTATGCCAATACACCCATTTCATTTTAATCGATCAGATAAAGTATTTCCAGGGATCGAAAACTTTGTGATTTCCATATCAATCGCCGAGTCCCCTTCCTCAGTTTCTTTTATCTATTCTTCGTCAAAAATTTTGCTTTCATACGATAACATAATTACATGATAGTTTTATTTGATTCCTAATTGTAATCGAATTATGTAGATTGTCTTAAAACCAACTGATGAGTCCCTTGAGCGAGGACGAAATCTGGATCTTCCTAATCTATACTTACACCCATACCTTCAATCCAACTATTGAACTATGCTTGAATTGTTTGATCACTGAACCTCGTATGAACTTTCAAGTAGTGAATTCTTCAACTATTTAACAATGTAAGTTTCCAAATATTCTTAATTCATTTGTTAAAATAGGCAACCATTCGATTCTCCACCTATACATACTATCAATGATTCTACTTGAGAAACTGTACCTTCTATACATTTCTTGCTCTTTCGATGTCGCATCTCGTGAAGAGTCCTTTCTCGCATCTTCATGCAGACCTTGATGTATTATGTGTTTAATGTGAATGGTACTATAGTGTTTTTGAGTTTCTAAATAATTCCACGAAGGGAATATACTTATGATGGTCAATGGATTCATTTTTACTTTCTTAATATCAGGAAAACAGTTAGTTAGTGAATATACCTTGTTTGTGTTTCCTCAGCTGAAAAAGATAGATTTTGTTACATGATCTGATTAGAATATACAAATATTTAACCAATTCTGAGTAAGAGTACATAGAGGTAGAACAAAGTTTGTTTATCGCTATTCAAGTTTACTAGAATTTATTCCAATAAAAATATAAAGAGTGCGAAATCTAGATCATGACAGCTAATTCAGATCACTTCTAGTAGTTCTATTAATTTTATCAATGCTGGCAAATCATACTTCTTCGGAAAAATTCTGATAGTTTCAATAATTTCATTTATCCTAAAAGTTCTATCATGAATTCTGGTAAATATTACAATAGTTCTAAATGAAATGATTCGTTTAATTCTGGTAATTCTATTCATTCCAGTAGTTAGAGTAAATGTAATAATCTTAATAATTCCACTATTTCTAGTAATTCGTGTTATTGTTATAGATACCACTGATCCTAATAATTGTGATGTTTAGCGTAGCTACTTTGAATAACTATCGGAATTGTAAATGGTTTTATTAGTTACAATAGATCTATATAGGACCCTAAGAAGATTAGGATGGATCGATCGGGTTCTTGGTTGACTAGAAGCGTGGCAGTTAGTGCATATATACGGATGTGAATGAGAGTGTACGGTGCATTGACACCAACACGGGTCTGTATATACTGAAATATTATCATAATTAATAAAGATGGAGAACATAATTGAACCCACTAGAAGAAGTAAACTCACATAACACTTACCAAATGAATTGATGATTGCTGAAGTTTGTGTTAATGTCGTAAAAGTGATTTCTAGTATTTAATCTGAAGTTTCACAAAACAAAGACACATGTTTAAAATATAGTACTAACACTATTACGGATATCCATCAGTATTTTTCATTCAATGATGAATGATTGAAGTCAAGTTAAACTAAGCGAACATATAGTTTACTCATGTACAGTTGCTCTTATGCCGATTAGCAAGGAAAAAATCTGAAAATGAAATAAATTACTCTTAGTGAAACCGAAACAGTGTTAATGACGATTCTAGAATATTTTTCGTACTATTATTAATGAAATTTTTCAAGGGACTGTTTTAGAGAATAGCAGTCAACAGCAAAGCACTTTATATCTTAAAATGTGATACCGTTCCATGGGCGCAAGAACTATAACGACTAGCCTAGAAGGAATGAAAATATGAAATTTTATATACTAAAGCTATAGTGATAACTATCGTAACTATTTCTGTTCGATGTGATAGATGAAAGCTACTTGTTTGACGACAGTCTGAAGTTTCTAAACGTATGTGCATTTGCTATGTAGAGATGAAATAAAATGAATTTCGATTAAATCGAATCACTTTATTTTTATCATAGCCAAGAATAAGTCTTCATTATGCTTAATATTATGGAAAATTGCAATTAGAATCTTGTTTCAAGTTGTCTGAATGACTACGATAGAGGCTAAAGGTTAAAAAGAGACAAACTATTAAGAACTTTTTTTATCGGAACTCAACAGTTACCAAAATGTATTCCCATTGGAATCTATGAGGACGTTTCGATACATTTTCTAGCATGTTTAGACAAACACATACAGTTCTTTCATAAGAATTATAGAGAATAAGTTCTCAATGAATAAATAAACCTCTCAGAAGTTTTTGTAGCTCATAACCAACTCATTATCGCGGCTCCCGTGTATAATCCCAAAAAGAATATCTATACCTACACAAATATCTTAAAAAAACAGGAAGAAAAACTTAAATTTCGAACTATTCGTGTCCGTGAGCCATGAAAACTACTGTTGCAATCGTCGTCTCTGGCATCAGCTACGAATACAGATGAATATATACGTATATATAGAGAAAAATTCTCTTAGTGGAAACAAATTTAAAAAAGAACGTCGAATTATTCATGCTTATGTTTACTTTGAAGTCATGGCATGAAGTGGCTCTTAATGCTTTTCGCTAAAAAAAAGGTAAACTGCATATGCTGGAATTCTGTCGATCTTCAATAACAAGCACAAATGAAAAACATAATCAAGAGTTTTGTGTTAATAGCGCCCAATTAAATACATAAATCTCAGTTGATTCATGGTCGTATCTACGATTACCCTCAATACTCAATAAAAAAATTTCAAACTGTTTGTGCAACCATTACCTCACATCTCAATAGTAGGCATGTAGAATGAATGAATAAACATTCTATAATGCACGTAAAAGAAAAAAAAGAACGAAATTAGATTTTTTTTATAATCGTATCCATTGCAAACTTCGAAGGACAGAAGGGTACTTGATAAACATACATTGGGAGTAACTGACTCTGGTGAAATAGGTATCCATTGTTTTATTGAAATCATTCTAAAACTGCTGCCTAACTGTCAGTTGTCCCCAGAAGACTTTCCTATTTCAGTGTAGACATTTTGAAAACATAACACTTTCATTTTCTAAGAATTGATTTAGTGAGTAGAATGACCAAAAATAGCGTCTATACCAGTACTGTTTGTTCTATTAGTTTTATCTGATAAGAAATCAAGAATCAAGATCTTCGTACTATGTCGAAATAGACAGGTTGCAATAACGAAGTTCCCCATTCGAAGTCCAAACTCAATAAAAATTATGATGTGATATAATATGAAATTGAATGGACACTCTGTGTTAGAATAAGAAATCTGTTTCTCTGAGTATATGCATATGTCTAGACTAATGTGAGCTAAAAGGCTGGTATGACGATCGTTCCGAGATTCCAAAGTGAATATACATGGATACTATGATAGAGAGGAACCAAAAAACATGACACCAGCAAAACAGAAAAAAGGGAAATATTTGAATTATTCTCGATAATGTTTTTTTCTTTTCATTCTGCAATACCAAGAAAATTCTATTTCCAGTTGACAAATAAGTTAAGCTTCAGCAGTGCACAACAATAAACAACGTAAAATAGTAATAATGCGTTACTGGAGAGAAAGCTAAAAATAACCGAATTTCGTATTTTTCATGGTTCTGTTTACTATTAATTTGTGCTTATACGTCTTATGTTTCGTGATCATACGAGAGAAATATTGATAGCTCAAGAAAAAATCGCTGTAGACATTGGAACATAAAAAAGTAAACAGGGTAAATAAAAGTGAAATGAAAATCTGAATCTCGATTTATTCATGTTTCTGTTTTTAGCGAAACTATTGCAAATAATTTTAACGATTTCCAATTCATGAGACAGGTTAAACTGCTGGTGATGCCATAAAAAATTTTTTTTTAAAGTGAATATAAATTCGACTCTATCGAATAGACACCTCGTACGAGTAGGCAAGGGTGTGAGGGTGTGGGTGAGTGTGAATAGGTTCTAACCAAGACACCCACACCCCACACCCACACCCACACCCACACCCACATCCACACCCACACCCACACCCAAAAATAGTAGCATCTCGCGGGTCTTTGGTTTTAGCTCTCTCAATATCGATCGGGACAAGCCAAGAGAGCGCTATGCTTGGAAAAAAATTCAAGTTTCTATGATTTGTTTAGCAAAAACGGACGTAGATTTCAATAAAAAAGAGAAATTAACCACTTTCTCTCGATCATTTTTTTTGTCCAGCTTTGAAATTTCCCTTGAAGTTTCTTATACGAAAGTAAAAATTATATTTTCATGCTTAGTTTGTTTCTCGAGTTTGTTTGAAATACATGAGTCAGAAAATTGTTTGCTTTTCGTATTGAATGGGTAACTAACTGAAAAATGACGAACGAAAAGTAAACAATTTTCTGACTCATGTATTTCAAACAAACTAACCAAGAAAATATAATTTTTACATTCGTAAGAAACTTCAAGGGAAATTTCAAAACTGGAGAAACAAATGATCGAGAGCAAGTGATTAATTTCTCTTTTTTATTGAAATCTACGTCCGTTTTCGCTACACTATATGATACGAGATTAAAAACAATAAATCAGTGCACAGCGAACTTAGGGGTGGGACTTTACCTTTACTTTACTAGTAACTACGTAACTACTGTAGTTACTTTTTACTAGTAACTACTAACTACTGTAGTTTTTTACTAGTAACTAAGTAACTATGGAAATAATAGTTCGCAGTAAGTAAATGAATAGGACATTTATTGATTTAAGGACTTCGGCCAAGGAGGAAAAAGCGGATTGTGGTATCCCCGTATCGTGTGTATCCCCTGTATTCCCGTTGTTTCTTCAGTATCCTCCGTATCCTTACCGTATCGTGGATACGGGAATCTGTGAAAAATCTTCTTATCCGGAATGCGCCGAGGACACATTAGGGTAACGAGGATAAAAGTGATATATTTGGGCATATAGGGGATTCATGGATCCACTTTTCCCAAAGCCGAAAAGCTGAAAAATGAATCTTCCGCAAGCATGGAAACATCCTACTTCAATAATTTAAGTACTTCCCGTGCTTAAATGTATTTTCATCTACTTTAGAGTACTTTCCCTGGCAGATCTCAATGGGAAATAAGGCATGCCTCAACGGGATCTCAGATAGGTCTCTAGGGAATCCCAGGAGAGTCTCAAGGGGAACACTGAGAGGTCTCTCGGAGATCTCGTGGAGGTTTTTAATGAATCTTAAGGAGGTCTTAAAGAACTCTGGAAGATTTCCAGTGGATCTAAAGGCGATCTTCAGGAGATCATGAGTTCTCTACGGGATCTCCAAAAGCTCTTCATGGGTTCTCTGGAGAATCTCTACGAAGTTTTATTCAGATCTTTATGGGATCTCTGTGAGTTCTTCACGGGATCTGTGTGAGGTCTTTACGAGATCTCTGTAAGATCTTTACGGGATCTCAGGGAGATCTTGAGGGGAATCTTACGGCAGTCTCCCTGTGTTCGCAGGAGGGGTATCAGAGAGGTCTCTCAAGGGTTTCTTGAAGATATTCGGTGATCTTAGGATGGTCTTCGTGAGTTCTTTGGAGGTTACAATAGGGGCTTATGGGAATCATGGTGGATCTCACAGAGCTGCTCAGTAATGCCTGAAGAGCTGAGGAGGGTCTTATGTAAAATTTTGGAATCTCAGAGAGATATTCAACGTATCTCAGGAAGGTCTTCAAGCTTCTCGGTGAGGCCACTGGAGGATCTGTTGTATACATTTCAGGGATCTCAGAGAGGTTTTCATGGGATTGTAGGAGGGTTGGCAGGGGTCTTATGGAGGCCTCTAAAGGATGTCAGAGGTTCTCTAGAGTGCGTCAGGAAGGTTTTATCACACGTATGATGTGCCATACGAGGTTTCATTTCATTCTATACATGCATATAAGTATATATATATATGTGAACCATAGTTTGGTCATTTTCTTTCGTTCTGTTTGATAGTTTCTCAAAAGTTATTCTTTTATTTTCTTTCGTTTTATCTTTGATTTAATAACTCTTGCTTGTTTCTTTCATCTTTACTGTTTCTCTTTTTCTGTTCTTTAAAAAGTCAAGTAAAGAATCTTTTGTTGACCTTGAACTCAGTATTTTATTGCGTATATAGTATAATATTATATATATGGATATGTGTGTAGGAGGAGAGACAGATATACATTTTGGACAATAGAGTGAAAAGATAAGCAAATTGGGCATATACAAAATAACAACATAAATAGGACGTAATAGAAGGGCTCTAGCCTACCTTAATGTATCTTCAGCAGATCACGTTGAGGTCTGTAGAGGTACTGAGGAAGATTTATGGGGATTCTCAATGACGTCAGCAAGCAAACTCGTTGAGGTGTCTATACATCCTCTGGTGATGATTCTGAAATCCCATAAAGACCTTGCCGAGGTCTCCTGGAAATTTCAATGAAAATCGTTACACACCTCCCTGGGATCCATAGACGCCGCTTGGTGATCCTCTAAAGAACTTCCTTTTATTCCATAGAGACCCCCTATAACTTCCTCAGTTCGATTAACTGAGTTGCAACTGATATAAATGTCAGATGCCGCAACAATTAATTATCGCAAAATCGCAGTAAAGAAATAATGTTATTGACTTTAGATGAAGATCTAATAGTTTATTCAAAGAACAGGAAAGAAATCTGAATAAGAACTCGACAAGTGAATAGCTAAAACGAGTTAGAGTAATTGTAGGGAAAAGTCGAGTTGAAAGAAAGTAAAATATATTTAATCGAAAAGATAATTCTTCTTGATAGAGAAGAATAAAATAGGAGAAAAAGAAAAAGAAGTAATAATAATAATGTTTTGTAACTAATCACGAAAACGAAACAAGTTGTGAATCTTGAAAACAATAGGCTGGATAATAAGTAAAAAAAAGTAAAAACAAGAGAAACAAACACACATGGCACAACAAACACCAAGGTAAGATTAGAAAAGAAAGAAAGAAAAGAAAGAAACCCTTGCCTTGCGGCTACCTTTCAGTATAGGGTGCTGTCCGGAGACAGTTTCAAGAGCCCGATATTTTTCCTACAACTATTACTAGCTGCAGCTCTGGACAGAAGGCCGGCCTGACTCAGAGTTCCTTCCGCTTAATTACTTAAGCTTCCCATGCATACTGACTAACCACATACTATCCATGAGGATATTTTTATGTATGTCATATGTAATCAGCGTGCTATCGGATGGGTGGTCCGAGACAAAACAGCCGTTAGTAACTTGTCCACGGTTATTCTATGGATGATGGCGCCGAGGTTTGAACACACTATCTTGTAGATATGTGCCGAACATCTTAACCATTCAGCCATAGCGGCTGTAAGATTAGTGACGTTGATGCCGTCACCCCTTCCGCTCCCGAGATCCCCTAGAAACCTCGCTGAGATTCCCTAGAGACCACATTGACATATCATGCAGACCTCCCTGAAATCTGCGAGATGCCTCACTGACATTCTCTAGAAGCACTCTTAAGATTCCTAGAGGGCAATCTGAGATTCGATAGGGACCCCCTTGAGATCCCAGAGAGACTTCCCAGAGCTCCAGTTGAAACTATCATGAGAGCCCCAGAGATCTGCCTGAGAAAATACATTAAAGTGCTTTACAGGACATCAGAATACATTAAAGCACGGGAAGTACATCAAGTACAGAAGTAGGATGTTTCCTCCCTTGCATATAACCAATGTATTTTTAATTTTTTGCATCGTATCACACTTTATCTTCTTAGCCTCATAGTTATCCTCTGTATCCCAAACGTATCCCGGACGGACGGGTATCCGCTTTCCCCCCTTGTTAAGATCTCATATATATTTGTGCCTGTGGCCCCCTCCAGCTATTCTATGAAATTTAATAGTATTTTTAATTTTTGACTGTGTTGCACAACTTTTCTCTTGTTTTTGAGATCTTCAGGCGATAGAGCTTGAAAAACTATCCGTAGGATCAAAATCTGACGTTGAGGCACAACTGTCTTCATAAAAAGTTGAGGGAACAAAAATCTATACACTCAAAAAACCAGTCAATTTTTGTCCTGAAAACGCTGTTTTTTGCCATTTGCTTTCACTTTCTCAGTGTAAAAAGTTCAGATTCGTAGAGAACTCAAAATTTTTAGTTAGACAGAGTATATTTCACTAAATGTTAACAGATAGTTATTCTATGAGGACCAAAACAATGAAAAATGGGGTCTACAGAGTACTTTGGATTTTATGAGTAATAAAGAAGTTTTTGAAGCTCCTATTGTGATATTTGTAATCAGTATTCATGAGTCTGCAATTATAGCTGACTCTAACGAGGGAAGCTCACCAACTGTTCAATCGCTTTTCCGTTGAAACTACTTACATTATGGAGCTCCCACGGAGTTATTCATACACTAAAAATATTTTGGGCGGAAAGCTTATTGTTACGAAAATAGACCATTTCTAAGGTATGGGTTTTACTGAGTGCCTGGGGTCCCCCTTAGTGGCATTAAAAAAATTGATTTTCGAATTTTGACTTGAAACTTTTCATAGAAAGATGCCCTAAAGAGAACAGCTTTTTGTGAACATTTTACACATCTCCTTTATTCCTATCGCTAGACATAGGTATAGTGAAATTTTTATTCTACATCTTTCAAATAAAGTAGCAGATTAAATGAAACAAACAAATTCAATGACCAAAAGCGTTCATAAAACACTATTCTCGTTGAGGTATATTGCCATAAAAAATTTCAAGTGAAAATTCGAAAATCAATTTTCGAACTTCCATGAGGGGATACGGGAATAATAAAAAAATACCATAAAAATGGTCTATTTTCGTAACAATAAGCTATCCGCCCAAAATATTTGTAATGTATGAATAACTCCTGGGGAGCTCCATAATGTAAGCAGTTTCAACGGAAAAGCGATTGAGCAGTTGGTGAGCTTCCCTCGTAAGTAGTGTAAAAATAATTTTTTTTCCCGATAATGTCAGTTAGGGACCCCAATGCACAAAAATTATGAATGTGGTTTTCGGAGGAATAAAGTTGAGAAAAGTGATCAGGAATGACCCCTCATTCATACCTGATAAAAATTATTGAATTTTGAAGGGGACGGGAAAATGGCCTTATCCGCCCAAGTCCTTTAAATAAATAAATGTGCTATTCATTTACTTGCTGCGAACTATTATTTCCATAGTTACTTAGTTACTAGTAACTATGTAACTACTGTAGTTACGTAGTTACTAGTAAAAAGTAACTACAGTAGTTAGTAGTTAGTAGTAAAAAGTAAGTATTGTAGTTACTTTACTTTAGTTACTTTTACAAAAAGTAAAGTAACTATCCCACTTCTATCAGCGAACACATTCATAAAAAAGCAGAAATCACAAATCAACTTATTCGCAAGGTTCACTTATTATTACTTCACTTGCAATTCAGTGGTGAGTGTTTTATGTTTAGGACACAGATATCCTGAAAGTACAGTTCACGAAAATTGAAATTATACCCTGTGAGTTTTCGTGTTTTCACTACCACAACCTGTTTGTTTTGAAACTTATTATACATAGGAGGAAAGTCCAGAAAACGCTACATCTGATGGTATACGTATGTTAAACAATAGATGCAGTTTGAAGTATAAAAAGGGGGAAAGAGACATTTCGCACTAGATTTTCATTAAGATCTCCAGGAGAAGATGTTCGTTACGATTTGCGGACATATAAAAATACATGGTCTTCGGAATGACAAAAATTTGAAATAACCATGGTGTTCGGAATGAAAGTTGTCCAATAGACCGTAACGGACAGCAGTATTTTTGAGAAAAAAAACCTCAAATTTGCGTGGACTTCGGGATGAAAATGGCTGGAAGACCGTAACAATGAAAACATGAAGATTGTAATGAAAAGAGGGAGGATGTTCGTAACTATGTTCATGTGTACATTTTTTCGAGAAATTTCAAATCGCTCAGTAGCTTGTATTAAAAGATAATAAAAAGAACAAAGTTCCGATGAACACAACAAATCGTTTTTAACACAGAGAAAAATAACTTAGAGGGAAACACAGAAAGCAGCAGTGTCACATATGCAACATTTTGGAGATGCTACCACATCTCCCGCGGGAGATGCGGGTGTGGGCGATGCGCATCTCTAAAGAAGATCTCACATCTCCAGTGATGAGGATGGGGTGTGGGTGTGGGTATGGGTGTCGGTGTGGCAGTGAAATGTTCATGTGAGGAAGAAGACAGCCCTACAGCCACAGCCACACCCACAGCCACAGCCACACCCACACCCACAGCCACAGCCACACACACACCCACACCCACACCCACACCCACACCCACACACCCACACCCACACCCCACACCCCATGTTAAAGCTAAAAGTATTAAATTTTATAATTTACCTTGAAAAACTGTAAGCGCCATCAATGTAGTGTTAAAAGTGAAAGATGATAGAGATCTTGTATACAAATGAATGGAAATCGACTATTTCTTCGTGTATCAGAACATTTCTCTTTGGAACAATTTTATTAGCTTTCTAGTACCGAGGGGTGGCACTTTAACTTTAATACTTTAAGGTTAAAGCTTCACTTTAACTTTGATTTGAAAGCAAATTTAAAGTGCCACCCCTAGACATGCCCTTGTTCCTTCAGAGCAAACGGATTGAGATGAGATGATTCGTACGAGTGAAGTCAAGAGAAAACTAATCGTAGCAAAGTTTCCATAATTACTTCCGAAAATTTTTATAATTTCCACGATGACGCCGAATTTTTTTTTCTGAATTTTTGATTACGACATAATAAAAAAGAGGGCTGTTTGAAAACTATGTAATCTTAGCTTTGACTCCTTGAACTCTCGCTGCGATCATGAGTTGACATCGATCTTTTCCTCCTTCTCTTCACGTATAACGCTATATAGCTAATAGGCATGCTGCGAATACAGCAATTCTCTTACGAAGTGCGTACAACTGGGGTGTGGGTGTGGGCATAGACCGAGTGAATACTCAAACGCACACCCACACGCACATGTACACCCACATGCACACCAACGCCAACACACACTCTCAAGATATATATATACATTGTAAAAGAAAGGATGAAAAAAAATTTGTTTCCATTAGAATTCTTAGAATTCTGTTAAATTTAGCAGAGTTATTCAAAACCATTTAAGTAGCTTAATTTTCAGTCTCGTTATATATCACTATAAATTTTCATAACAGAATTCTGTTTACAATTTTCTTTCATTCTAGTACTATAATCACTTAGATATAATTACTCTTCTATAGAAGTTACACATGTCGATTTAGATTTATTTTAAATTCAGCCGTAATATTAAGGGGCCCCCCTCAAAATTGATTTGCCACTTGGAACGATCCGTTTGGGCTGAAAGTTACAGGAGTGATTGGTCATAGTTAGAAACGCTTGTGGTAAAAATTTCAGCCCTGCATACCTTACTAAACTAGACTTACGACTTGTTTTATAGCTTCCACAAGAATCGAAATAACTTTATAACCATAAGAATTATCGAGGTCGGATCGATTTTAAATTAAAGCTAGCCTCCATATGCAACTTTTCATCGAACAGAATTTTGAAATTCGCTTCTACTCATTTTTTATAAATATTTCATTCAGTATGACTCTAAAATTAGGTACAAAAAATGCAGTAAATCGAACGTTTCTCAATCCAGGAATCTAGTATGAAAAATCCGTTCGATGAAAAGTTAAGTCTCGTTGAGACCTTTAAAATAAAATAAAAACATCTGGCGAAGCTTGAGCGAAGCAGGAGTTATTTCAGCTTTACTGCTTGAAAACCATGTTTTGAGAAAAACACTAAAGAAGTTTTAGAAATTATTTTTTTCATGTATAACTTTAAGAGCTGATTTTAAATGGAATATTTCCAACGTATCGTGCTACACCTCATTGAGAGTGCTACAAATGAAGTCAACTAACGCCATCTACTATCATCAAGTGCTATTGCTCTTTTATTTCTCGAGTAAGACATGTATTGGATACACATCGATCTTGAGGTAAATTTAATAAAATATTGAACTTATCTCGATAACATTCAGTAACAAGACACATTGGGTTATATGCTACACATCTCACACTCTCTCGTTGACATAGCATTATGAATTCTTTATTTTTAGATTTATTACCTTAAATCTTCAATGACACGTTCTTCGGCTTTAAAAAAAGAGAAACAGCTCCGACTGGCTCGAAATACTTCCAAATCACGAAAAATCATTAACATTGTTAGAAAAAATACACGTGAACTACAAAATTATTTTATTTCTAATAAAAGTCAGTCAACTAGCAATGAGCAATTCACGTATAAAACACGTACATTTACTGGTCCATCGTGTCAGAAACTAACAGATTTTCTTAAACAAAAAGGTAGAGATGATAATAATAATATACATGATTATTTTCAAATAATTCACAACTCATTTTTGTTGCAACTAAGGAAAAAAACAGTTTGTACCTCGTGCAAGTTAATATGGAATGGTGATATGTCTGTTGCAAAACGAGAAGGTACAATTTTTACTAATTTCTCTCTTGCAAAAATGAATAATTACATTTATATTACAGGATTATATTGCTCATTGGTGTTTACATGTTGCAGCTCTCATGAGATTAAAATTAATACATCTAAACAATGTCTGAATACTTCTAAAAGACATATCAATGTTAGGAGTGTTCTCGGTAGGTTTATCCTCAAAAATTTAGTAATCGATAATTTTATCTAATATTTAGGTGCGAATTTTGCCGGTATTGGTCATCAAGGCCTCGTCAAGCTCTGTGCTATATTGAACGTACCACTTCCCATTGAAGAAGATCATTTTTCTGATACCCTCGATTATTTACTTCCAACATTTGAATCATACAAGCTTCGGTCAATGAAAAATGCTGTCGAAGAAGCTTGCAAGAAATCAAATGGGCGTAAAATTACTGTTAGTGCGGATGGTACTTGACAAAAGCGTGGCTTTTCAAGTTTACATGGAGTTGTAGAAGTTTTGTCTAATGGACCTACTGCAAAAGTACACATTTAATAAAAATATTTCCAGATACGATGAATAATTTTAATATTTGCTACAATGCATTATGTCGTGCATTTGATAAAGAAAATGTTATAGTACCACCTGGTCTAGTCGAAATTCTGAAGCCTCACAATTCAGTGTATTCATCTGTGATTCATACGAATACAAATGATGCTCAAGCGGAGTGCAGTACTTCAACAAGTAGCGAAGATTCTAGTGGAGATGAATCCGACAGCTCAGATAACACCGATTCGAGCAATATAAATGAAGCAAAACCCAAGCGCCGTAAAAAAAGACGAGGCTACTAAGTATGTAGTTCTTATTTGCCAATGTTCCTATGAAAACTCTAAATCCTAGAAAAGTGGATATTGATTGAATTTTTCGGACGTTCTTGAAGTAATAAATATTTTTGCTTAAAAACATTTTTTTAGCACGACAAAATCTTTAACAAGTTCATTATCATCATTATCAATAACAGCAAACGCAAATCTACTCAATCTACCATTATCAGAATTAGCACTGACAATTAAACCAAATCCACTCGACTTACCTCATGATCAAAAACAGCGACAAGAAATTGCTTACAAGCTAAATCAACTCGTCTTCGGTATTCGACAACAAAAATTAAAAACAAAAAAGAAAGAAACCTACGAGCTACCCCCATTAATCAAACAACTTATTAGATGTTTATATCCATCAGACATCGATGACAACAACTGTTCACAAAAACCAGACATTGTATTCACTCTTCGAACATTCATTGAACTGTTTCGCGTGTAATTTTTGTGTTTCAGCTCTTTTCGTTTTTCATCTTTTATTAGCATTCCTAGACAACTCAGGGTTTCTATAAAGTAACTTCACGACATTTCTTGTACGTTAAACTAATGAGTCATCTTGAGAGATATAGAGAACTCGATTTTCTCAAAAATATGTAGGTTTTCGCAAAGTATATATAAACTAAATCTGTCATACGGAGCGCAAACATAATGTAATCATGATCTTAAGTGTTACTAGGCGTGCCTTGGTTGATGTAGGGGTATCTTGTTCAAACTAGCAGCCTATGAATCGATGAAAACGGAAAAAAACGAAAAATGTCGCCAAAAATACGAAAATATCGAAAATTTTGACAGTAGAGTGAGAGTATTTCTTGCATAACTCTGTCAAAACTTAACCGTTTTTCAAAAACCTATATATATTCTGAAAGAGGAGATCACGGGACATCTTCCTATGATAAAAACTCAATTTCGGATTTTTTTCGAAAAATCGGTTTTTCTGAGGGGGGAGTCCTTAAGTGAATCCAACGATATTGTTTTGCAGCTGATAAATTTTTCTTATGCTTTTGGACAAATTTTATTAGCCATTGCACATTATGCTAGATTCGATGCTGAACTTGATGAAGAAAGTCGATTCTGTATTTTTCATAGTTGTATAGGATTCGTAAGTGCACTATTAAAAACAAGTTTATTTTTGAACATTGAAATGTATATGATGATTTCTGTCATAATAATTTAGAACAAATTTTGTCCTCTGCTTTTTTATCTTTTCGAAATTTAATAACAGACTCGTACGGACACATCTTTAAGAAAAAGCCTGTTAGCGCAGCCCCTTTAGGGCTAAAATGTGGAACTCACATATATCCCTTCGACTTACTAAAATAATTCAAAATACTTCATCTGAAAAATCTACCCTGATTTCCAAAACACATATAATTAGGTCATTGCCTACTTGCGTATGTCTGTAATGGAGTATTTTTTTGTTAGCTCTTATAGTTAGCAATGGCATAGACTAGTTACTATGGTCTGTAATGGGCAAGCATTGTTTTTCTCATGTAGTCTGTAATTAAAAAAGGAAGAAATAGCAGCCTAGTTAGCACAATTTAAAACTCGTTAATATCTATAATATTGATAAATGATTACATCATGCACAATAATAATAAATATTGAACGATAACTGTTTCACGATTCTGTA
>CAJNYU010003490.1:0-11243 GCA_905331475.1 Rotaria socialis
CACTACAAGAGATTCATCGCGCCTTTTCTCTGATTATCACCAACCGATTCAATAGATTTCACAAGTTTTCACCAAATTCATTTTGCCTCAAGCACATGGGTACTAGACTAATTGAGTGTGGTGGACTACATTTTACTACTATAGAACCATTTTTGGAAGAAATAGGAAAAAAATCCAGCTAGAACCAGATTTTGCTTGAACCTTAAATGGTTCTGAAAATGGTACCCAAATCTAGAACCCTAAAAAGCTCAGTATGACACTTTTTTTTCTTTCTGAGCAGTTCCTGACAGAAGGCCTTTAGAGGCCATCACAGACTGTGACAGGTGATCATCGGAAACTATCACAAACTCACATATAGATTTCAGGTATAGCACACCTCCTTACAGACGATCTCGGAGCCTAGCACAAGTCATCATACGCAGTGACAAACGAACAGTCTGACAAATCAATAACAACTCCATGGCATAGGTCATTTTCATGTGATTGCGAGCAGTGACTATATCGTGCTTCACATTTTAATCCCAAAGGGATTGCTCTAACAGCTTTTTTCTTATGTAAGTAAAGTTCAGCAGTGCCCAAGTTCCAAGGAGTCGGTAATTCGTTGGGAATTGAGAACTCAAAAACGAATGAACAGGAATAAGCGACGATAAACCAAAGCATAGTAACGTTATGAAGGATTCCAAGGAACTCAGGGAAGCCAGGGAAACCAAGGAACTCTGGGATTCCAAGGAACTCTGGGAAAGCAAGGGTTTCCTGACCGGTCGATAGGATCATTTTTGAGCTGAAAGCATGTGAAATGAAAACATTTTTCTCTAAACAAAATATTCACGTGCGAAAATGCATTGTGTTCTTTCACTGACCTTATCAGTGAAATTCTGATTGCATGAGGCATGCTTTATCAGGTAAGTTATTGTGCTAGAATTTCGTATGCTTTGCACAAGTTAGGAGATGTGATGTGGTCTAGAAGGTTAAAATTTTCGCTACGGGATGTTCGTTCGTAACATTGCCACTTTCGCTACTTTGAAGGTTGGAATTCATGCTTTTATGGCAGTCGCTACAGCAAGAGCAATGTTGAGCGTTCATCTTGAGGGTGTGGGTGTGGGTGTTGCTATTCTAACTGCTTCACCCACACCCAACTTGGTGTGTTATAGAACAACCATATCTTTGACACAGTAATAATAACATCATTTCCCACATACTTGACAACTTTCCACTACAAGAGATTCATCGCGCCTTTTCTCTGATTATCACCAACCGATTCAATAGATTTCACAAGTTTTCACCAAATTCATTTTGCCTCAAGCACATGGGTACTAGACTTAAATACGGCAAATTAAACGTCACTGTCAATTTGTTCTATTATGAATCCCGCTGAGGCTGTCAGTCCTGTCGTGACACAGGCTGTCATAATTACATTTGTGTGTTCCTCTGTAAATGTGAATATTATCAACAGTTGCAACACCATTAGAGGAATAGCTAAACAAACAGATATATATTTAGATACTGCCCGCTGTCAGCTACTGTCTGGATATATAGATAAGCTGATTTACCTATTTATCTACCCATACAAGCACCCGGAAACGTTTCATACCCAGGTTGATCAAAATGGACTCGTTTACACACTGTAAAAAAAAAGGGCAGAATAATGAACGCTTGCCCTTGATTTTTTTTTCAATAAACCCTTGAAGGGTTTATACGTTTGTCATATACCCTATGGAGGGTATATGAGTCGAAGGGTTTGTTATCGCAAGGGTATATAAATTTAAAAAGGGTATATGAAACTGTTTTAAGGGTTTTTTATTTCATAATTTTATTCAAAGTGTTTATTAATAAACGGATAGGCGTATATTAATATACGTGTTTCTAAAATCAGTTTATTATCCAACAAGCAGGGGTAGATTATTATACGATTCATGCAAATCAAATCTTATTCTACGGCTAGGGGTTGATTATTCTCCACTTTCAGAATAAACATTTATTATAATACCGTTGAGGGTAGATCAATATACGATGTCACAAAAAGGGTTGATTATTCTCCACTTCCAGAAAAAGCGTTTACTATAATACCGTTGATGACAGACCAGTAGAGCGATGCCATCAAAAGGGTTGATTATTCTACGATCAAGGGTTGATTGTTCTACATTATCGGCAGAAGCGTTTATTACATTACTGTTGAGGGTAGATTATTGTACGACATCGTAAAAATGGTTTATTGTTCTACTGCCAACAGTTGATTATTCTTCACTTTCTGAAAAAGTGTTTATTATAATATCGTTGAGGGTATACAAGTATACGAGTTCATCAGAAGGATTTATTATTCTACGACCAATGGTTGATTATTCTCCATTTTAAGTAGAAGCGTTTATCAGAATACCAATGAGAGTAGATTATTCTTCGTTTCCAGAAAAAGCGTTTACTATAATACCACTGATGGCAGATCAGTAGGCGATGTCATCAAAAGGGTTGATTATTCTTCACTTTCTGAAAAAGCGTTTATTATAATATCGTTCAGGGTATATCAGTATACGAGTTCATCAGAAGGGTTTATTATTCTACGATCCATGATTGATTATTCTCCATTTTAAGTAGAACCGTTTGTCATACACTAAAAAAAATCGGTAATCTACCAAACCTTAATAGTTCCGCATTTCTCCACCGAACGATTTTAAGTTCCGTAGAGTGAAAAACGTTCCCTGGTCTCCTTTCAGAACTATTTTAAGTTCAGCAGATTTCATCAGGTTTCGCAATTTTGCGCCTGAACTCTTCCAAGGTTCCGTAAAGTGGTTTGTGGTTCCGTACCGCATGTGCAAATCCTCTGATAGTTTTCGGAAATGGCAGAAGGTTTCGTCATATACCCACTGAACCACTGTTGGCTTCGTGGACGAACCGAAGGTTTCGTATTATTTATGCGGAACTTATCGACACTTTCTGGTCGCCATTAAGGTTTAGTAATATGTCCACAGAACCATTGCTGGTTCCCTAAACTGTCAAAAGGTTTGGAATATTTTCTGGAATACAATTGATGGTTTCGTAGAACATTCGAGGGTTCGTACTTTTTGAGCTGAACGATTCTCACTTTATTATCCATGTCAAAGTTTCGTATATTTTGTACCAAACCACTGAAAGTTTCGTAGATACTCTCGAGGTTTGGAATCTTTTCCACAAACCGACTCATATTTTTGTTCACGATCCCAACTTTTCGTATTATTTCTACGCAACTTTTTCACACTTTCTGGCGGGGTTTAAGGTTTTGTGGGATACTGACCAAACCAGCTTTCGTTTCGTAGACTATCTCAAGGTTTCATAGCTTCTGCTCCTTAACTTTTCACAAATTTATTATCTATGTCAAATTTTCGTAAAGCTTATCGAGGTCCCTGAGTCCAAATCCGTTATCAGTTTTTCTCTCCGATGTTTCATGGCTCAGAGAATTAGTCGATCTCGAGTCCAAATTTCACATGGTAGACTTTTTATTTCAACTCTGATCACAATTCTGATCAAAGCTTCCTGTAGCTTATCGATGTCCCTGAGTCCAAATTCGTTATTAGTTTTTCTCTCCGAGCTTTCATGGCTGAGAGAATTAGTCGATCTCGAGCCCAAATTTCACAAGGTAGACTTTTTATTTCAACTGTGATCTCAATGCTGTGCTAAGTTCGATGCAATGAAAGAGAATAATTTTTTTCTTCGTTATTGAGTCGCTCATATAGAAGGTTTCAGGTAAATTTCATTTCGTAAAATAACAAAAGTTGGTTTTGCTTAATTATAGACGGCCGCAAAGATGCAATTTCAGGTGAGTTTGATCAAGTATAATTTTATATATTTGTTTTATTTTTGGTTCTAGGTTGATGCTTAAAGGCAGTTTTAGGTAAGTTCTCTCTTCGCAATTCAAGGAATTATTCTTTTTTTTGTAATTCTTGGTTAATATATATATGGAGTTTTAGGTTAGTCTGATTTTGAGAAATAATAAATTTTCGCTAATTTGTGTATTTCAGATTGTTTCAAGTAAAAGAATAGTGAAGTAAGTTTGATCTTATAAAATGATTATATTTATTCGTTTCCGTATTTTAGGTTGTTTCAATTATGGAAATCCCGGGTGGCTTTGGCTTTAACCCTGTGTTGTTGCCCGCGGTATGCACACTATTCGAGTATCTCTCAAAACCCGAGTATGGTATACATCAAATGAATCAAAAGTAAGATGAAATAGTCTTTAGAGTGATTTTCCTTGAATGCAGAAAATTACTCTGTAGACTATTTCATCTTACTTTTGATTCATTTGATGTATACCTTACTCGGGTTTTGAGAAATACTCGAATAGTGTGCATACCGCGGGCGGCAGCAGAGGGTTAAATGATATTTTTAAAGGAACCTTTGTCGGGTACGAAACCTTTTTTTGAATGATTTCTAAAAGGTCTTGTACGAAACCATTGCTACGAAACCTTTTTTTTGAATTTTTGTGAAGGGGGTTGATACGAAACCTCACTTTTACAAAACCAAAAAAGGATCTGACGGTGTGCCGAGGATAAGAACCTTTTTTAGGTTCTGTGAAAAACCTATTTTTTTTAGAGTGTAGGCCGATAGATATGCGTATGTCATTCAATAATATGAAATAGAACGAAGTCCATTAGTGCAGGTTACATATTTAGAAGTAGACGAATCTGTCATCGTGTATAGTGTCAAGATATTAGATCCAATATCAAATTAAACGCACTTCTTGCGAAGTCGATAATATTTCATATTTCTTTTTGACTGTAATCGAAAGAGAACTCATTATACTGAAATATCCTTTGTTATTGATTTGAATTCTAGGAGTTGTTTGATAATCTAATTTTGTTTTAATATGAAATTTGTGTTCTATATAATAATGCAGTTTTAGACTCTGAAAATATCTGATTAGATCCTTAAGCAAGATCGAAACGTCGTATATACTACTTTGAATCTAAATTCATTTGAGTGCTTAGCACACCCACATCCTAATAACATGAATAATAATATATGCATCGTATTACCTTGACAAAATTATAGAGAACGTCCTTTTTAAATCACTATTTCGTCAAGATCCTCGCAAATGATGTAGTCCACCTCTTGATAATCATAATAGATTCAAACTTTACTAAATTTTGACAATATTATCTTTGTATATATGTTTATAAGATATATTTTCCTCAAATCATTTGACATAATCGTTTAGAATGTATAAGCAGGAACTGAAAATAAAAAATATACATGTATTTAAGTTATTCTATATCACTAACTGGCATACGTGGATTGAAAAAATGTGAATATGGGTCATTTTTAATCTGAAAAAAAAATGAGTACATTGGATGTTGGACGAAGGCAATATAATCTTTTTTTGATAGATCGAATCATCATTTACCTCATTATGTTTGTGTCTCAGGTAATCTCAGGTGATAAACAAGAGAAAAATAAATGGTATACCTAATTGACTATATCTTGTATTGCCGTGTCACCAAAACAACAAGGTGATTGATTATACAACGTTGCATATATCTCTGCTTCCTTCGATAGTTGATCGGATAGAGAGCAAAGGGGAAAAACGTAATTAATTGACTCAGTTGGTTACGAAACGATACATACACCAATATTTGTATTTATGCATGATTTTATCCCACCTAAGAAGTAAACGCTCGCTATAATATTGTCCTATTCTATCATAAAACGACACTAGTATCTACCTGACGATATTTTTCTTGGGCCATTTTATCGTCGCGAAGCAATAGTTTTTCTCTCTGTCTCTCTCTCTCTCTCACGCTGTTATAGTATATATTCAGAAGCATATTTCAGCTAAATCACAAACAACTGATACATTGCAATTTACTGATTTACCAATACAAACACCAAGTTACTAACAATGTATTATACAAAGCTACTGTTTACTGTATGGTTAATTAGCATGGTACTTCTTGATGAATCCGTTGGTCAATCAATACCCACTTCTGTGATTCATTCAATTTCGACAAAGTCATATGAAATCGACAAGACAAAGCACGAAATCACGCTCATCACAAGGTGATGAGAATGAATTCATTGCAATATCATGCGCTTATCACGTACACATGAAATCAAAGGAAATTACATTAAACTTCTTCAAATAGACCTACATAAGTGACATCAATCACTATAATATTCATTCATCTTTCATGCAATATAAGATCACTAGCGAGTCTAACATCGTTTCAAAGCGAAACATATCATTCTCAAACACTAGTTTTGTCCTGGACATCCAAAAAACCTGCTGCATTCACCATTTCAACCGTTCTTACATACACTATTACAAGTACTCCATATTAGTTGCACCCAATCCTCTTAAAAGCCCTTCCACTAATATCTAGCCTTTTCTGTCGCATCTACTTCACATCCTCCTTGCCATTTCTACACAATATTTTAACAGAAGGCTACTAAAAGCAATTCACTCATGAAGTCATATTTCCTCATGTTACTTATTTTAGGCATTCATCTAATCCCTGTGTAATAGTTTAACAGAATATTGGTAAAAGCATTCCACCGTCATATTGCCGACTTTCATGCCAAATGTCACAAATATGTATCCCTATTTTTGTGCAATACTGTGACAGAACATCAGTGAGGCTCATTCCGTCATTGTACCATCTTTTCTCAAGCTACTCACTTCACAACCTTCCTCTCATCACCACAAAATATGTCAACGCCGAGCTAATACACATTATTCATTCATCACAGCATCTTTTTCTAATGATCAGATGCCAAAATTTCATTCCATTACTGCACAGTAGTTTAGCATAAACCTACTATAGATTATTCAAAAGTCACGAAGCCTTCATTCGTAGGATTTAATTCGAAACTTTCTTTCTATTCCTGTCGAAAAATTTAACAAAACCTTGCTCATGAACATTCCATCATCGTGTGATCTTCTTTCATACCGTACGGTACACATCTTTGCTTCTATCTCAGCAAAATAAGCTCAAACCACCGTTGTTACAATCATACTATTCTCACTCCATAATTATTCATATCATCAAGTATGAAACACGCACTAAATTCCTACAAAATAGTTTAAGAGAACACTAGTACTAAATATTCCATACTAATGTCATGTGTTTTCATGTCAGTCGCATCACAGCTGTGTATTGCATGTGCAGAGAATAATTTAGCACAATGTTACTAGGGAACACTCCACCGGCATGACATCTACTTCCACCTGAATCACACCATGCCGTTTTAAAAACTAGTACAACATAATTGAAGATAACTTTGCTAGGGGCGATTCCTTGACTTCATCATCCTCTTTAGACTCATTTACTTCCGATTCTGGTTTCCATATCGACATAATATTTTTACAGACTATTGGTACGAATTATTCCACTACCATATCATATTCTTTCATTTCACTTACTTTCGATCTTTCTTTACACATCTGAAGCATACACCAACCGAAACTTTGTTCCCATAATTCCGTACCCACATAATACTTCTGTGCAACATATTTCAGAACAAGCTCTCGCTTTCTACAGAGTGTATTAACAGAAAGTTGCTACAACTCATTCCATTGATGGCACGTCTTCTTTCGTGTCATCAATTTCACTACTTTGTCAGGATCTCTTCACAAAAATTGAACAGAAAACTTCTAAGACTGCCTCCGTTATCATATCACTAACTTCCATATCACTCCCTACAACTATTTTATTCTGTCATTCATAAAATAGTTGATGAGATAGTTACTAAATATCATTTCGTCCTCCTATCATCCTAATTCATAACACTTATTCCCAACAGTCAATTCTACGTCTTCGAATAATTCAACAGAGAGTTGCTAAGAATCATTCCGCAGCCCTGTGATCTTCTTTCACATAATCTCCTCCGAGCAGTTCAGGGAATCTCTAGAGCATAACTCAACAGAGAGCTGCTAAGAATCATTCCCACGTCACGCGATCCTCTTCCAAAACATCTCCTCCAAGTAGTTTATTCTATTGCTCCGAATAATTACACAGAGAGTTCCTAAGAATTATTCCATCGCCACCCAAGCCTCTTTCATATCATCTACTCCACGTACTCACTTCTATCTCTTCAGAATAATTCAACATATTCTTATTAAGAACCATTTCGTCGCCCTACGATCTTCTTTCACATCATCTTCTTCACTTAGCCACATTTATCTCCCTAGAATAATTCAATAGATGGTTCTTAAGATTCATCTCATCGTCTTGCGATCCTCCTTCACATCATCTTTTTCACTTAGCCACATTTATCTCGCTAGAATAGTTCAATAGATGGTTCTTAAGATTCATCTCATCGTCTTGCGATCCTCCATCACATCATCTTTTTCACTTAGCCACATTTATCTCCCTAGAATAATTCAATAGATGGTTCTTTAGATTCATCTCATCGTCTTGCGATCCTCCTTCACATCATCTTTTTCACTTAGTCCCTTTTATCTCTCGAGAAATAACTGAATAAATACTTCGTAACAATGATCTTGTCGTCCTGCGCTATTCTTTCATATCATCCTTTTCACTTAGTCACTTTGATCTGTCCAACATAATTGAATAAACGTTTCGTAAAAATCATCCAATCGCCCTGCGAGCTTCTTTTATATCATCTTTGTCACTTACTCACTTTTATCTCTCGAGAATAATTGAATAAATGTTTCGTGAAAATCATCTCGTCGTCCTGCGATCCTCTCTGATATCATCTTTGTCACTTACTCACTTTTATCTCTCGAGAATAATTGAATAAATGTTTCGTGAAAATCATCTTGTCGTCCTGCGATCCTCTCTGATACCATCTTTTTCACTTAGTCACTAGTATCGGTGCAGAATAGTTCAATAACTGGTTGCTAAAAATCATCTAATCGTCCTGCGATCTTCTTTCATATCATCCTTTCCACTTAGTCACTTTGATCTGTCCAGAATAATTCAATAACTGGTTGCTAAGAAGCATCTCGTCGGCCTGCGATCTTCTTGTATATCATCTTTTTCTCTTAGTCACTTGTATCGGTGCAGAATAATTCAATAAATGGTTGGTAAGAATCATCTCATCGTCCTGTGATCTTCTTTCATATCATCCTTTTCACTCAGTCACTTTGATCTGTCCAGGATAATTGAATATATGGCTACTAAGAATCATCTCGTCAGTCTGTGATTCTCTTTCAAATCACCTCCCCCCCAGTAGCTTATTCTATGCCCAGAATATTTCAACAGATGGTTACTAAAAATCATTTCGGCTTCCTGTGGTCTTCTTTTTACTCATCGTGTCCACGTACTCACTTCTATCTCTCCAGGAGAATTTAATAGATTGTTGCTAAGAAGCGTCTCGTCGCCGCGTGACCTTCTTTCAGATCATGTTCTTCACTAAGTCGCTTTTATCTCTGCAGTATAATTGAATAGATGGTTAGTAAGATCATTTCGTGTTGGCGTGGTCCTTTTATATGATCTCCACGAACTATTCCCTCGGATCGTTCCAGTATAATTGGCTAGATAGCTTGTAAGAATGATTCCTTCGTCATGTGAGCTTATTTTGTATTATTTAGTGGAAGTAGTTCCTTGAAGTTCTTGAAAATAGTTCTACTGAGTGTTGCTAAAAATGATTCGTTCGTCATGTAATGCTCTTTCAAATATTCTGCTCGAAATAGTTGTTTTAATGTCTTGAGAATAATTCAATAGAGACTTTATGAGAATCATCTCGCCGTCCTGCGATCTTCTTTCATATCAACTTCGTCACATAGTTGCTTCTATCGCACCGGAATAATTCAATAGATGGTTCCTAAGAATCATTTCGTCGATCGGTGATCCTCTCTCACATGATCTACGTCATGCCGTCTTTTTATCGTTCCAGCATAATTCAACAGATATTTGGTAAGAATGTTTCTGTCGTCATGTGATCCTCTTTGATATGATCTATGCCGTGCCGTCTTTTTATGGTTCCAACATAATTCAACCGAGAGCTGGTGAGAATCATCTTTTTGTCATGTAATCCTGTTTCAAATATTATTCTCCAAGTATGTCATATAGTCTATTGAGACTAATTCAACAGAGAGTTGCTAAAAATAATTCGACCGTCACTTGATACTGTTTCGTTTGATTTACATGAAGTCGTTCTTCCTATCTTTCGGAAATAATTCAACAGGAAGCTAGTAGGAATCATTGCGTCGTCATGTGATGCTCTTTCATATGATCTATTGCGAGTGGTCTCTTCTATGTTTCTAGAATACCTCAACCGATGGTTGCTAAGAACCATTCGTTCCTGATGTGATCCTCTTTGATATGATGTACACCGATGATCCCCTGAATGTCTCAAGAATGATTGAATACGTGGTTGGTAAGAATTATTTTGTCTTTATGTGGTGCGCTTTCACATGATCTAATTCAAGTAGTCGCTTCTACCTGTACAAAGTATTTTAATGGATTGTTACTAGAAAGCATTCTGTTGGTATACTGTTTTTGTTTGTTTAACCTTATTCAATGGTTTGCGGCATATGCCCCTGATTGTTGAATTAGATGCTTTTAAGAAGCATTCTATTGTGATGTATTCTGATTTCATATGGTTTAATTCAGACGTTTAGCACTTTCTTGGTAGAATAATCAGACAAATCCGTAGTAGTAAGGATTCCATCGGCATCGAATCAGGTTGCATGCAGTCTGTCTCCTAGTAGTAGTAGTTTTTTTTGCAGAATAGTTGAAGAAGTGGCTGCTAGTAAACATGCCGTTGACTTGTAATTTTGTTTTATGTGGTCATTGTCAGACCCTTACTGGTTTCTCAGTAGTATATTTGAAGAAGACACTTCTAATAATCATTCTGTTGACACGTAATGTTTTATTGTTGTCTGTTTTCGAGCTTTGCAGCACTCTCAGTAGAGTTGGTGACTAAAACGTTTCTAATAGTGATACCATCGACGTGTAATCTTTGATGTGGCCTGTTTCGAAGCTTTACTGCTGTCTCAGTAGAATAGTTGACTGGAACACTTCTAATAGTGATGCTATCGACATGGAGTTTTTCTTGATATGGTCTGTTTCAGAGCTTTAGTGCGTGCACAGTAGAACAGTGGAATGAAAGGCTGATAAGAAGCATTCGATCGACATGAGATGTTGTTTTGTGTAAGGTACTTCGAATCTTGGATGACTTTTCTGTGAAATAATTTAACAGAACGCTAGTATTAATCATTCCGTCAACATGTGATCGTATTTTATGGAAGTTACTTCACATCTTTAATGACGTCTCTGTAGAATAGGGCAACAGTTCGCTTTTAGAGAACA
>CAJNYU010003491.1:0-123715 GCA_905331475.1 Rotaria socialis
ACTAAAACTACAACTACAACTACAACCACGACTACAACTACGAATACGACTAAAAGTACAACCACGACTACGACTACAACGACAACCACGACTACAACGATAACCACGACTAAAACTACCACTACAACTACCACCACCACAACAACAACTACGACTACCACCACAAGTACAACTACGACTACGACTACGACTAAAACTACAACCACGACTACAACTACAACTACCACAACAACAACCACTACAACTAAAACTACAACTACAACTACAACTACAACTACAACTACAACTACAACGACAACTACAACTACAACTACTACTACTACTACAACAACAACTACTACTACTACAACAACTACTACAAGTACAACTACTACTACGACTACAACTATAACCACGACTACGACTAGAACGACAACCACAACCACGACTAAAACTACAACTACGACTACAACCGCGACTGCAACTAAGACTACAACTAAAACTGCAACTACCAGTAGAACTACCAGTACGACTACAACGAGAACTACGACGAAAACTACGACGAAAACTACAACTACAATGAACGCTACAGCGAAACCTACGACAAAAGCTACCACAAAAGCAACAACGAAAGCTACAACTACAACAAAGAAGCAAAGTAAGACTTTCATTATCGATTTTTGATTTCGAGAAATGCCCGCTCCTCATAAGATTACATTGTGGGTAATTTTCAAATTTAGTTAGCTAAATCTTTTTCTGTCAAGATCAGCCATTTAAGAGGAGGAGCAGAGCAGCTCTCAGTATAAACGATCAAGAAACAATACTGACCGATTTATTTATTATGTTTGCTCAACATGAGAGTTGGATCAGTTTCACCGCCATTGCAGTACCTAACTTGTTATTTTTATTTGGTACATATTTGATTCTAGCATATGTATGCATTCAATTGAGTCACACTCAGTATCGTATACATTCTTAAAATGTTTTCTCATCCCCTGAATCGATACATATAAGTAGACTTGTATGGAGTCGGAGATAAGATTGATGGAAATGTTGCCCGGAGCTTGAATTCTTGTAGCATTAATAGTAAAGAGTGAGACTCCATTAGTAAATCATGGCATTTGGTTACAATCCATGAAGTTTCTCGAGTACTTCCATTATTAGAGATCATTTATTGATCAGACTTTTCAAGTTCATATATTTTAACATCATATCACGTACGTAATCTGTTAATGGATTGAGCATTTTGTTTATAATGTAATACGTGACGATGAGAATAAACATGATGAAAAAAAAATACTTTTCGCAATAATGATATTTTTTTCTTCACTTGTGCTGATCTACCTATCATNCTAAATCATAGCTTTCTAACGAAACATCGCCTGAAAAACGTCTCAAAATGCACAAAAACTACATCCAGAAATCAAATTGCCTAGTTTCTCATGATAATTTTGATGCTCAGACATTCTTGAATGACTCATATGCCCCATGCACTTTTTGCAGTACATGTAACTCTCGGATGAAATCCGAAGTTTCCACATTTATTTTTAATTTTGCATTGGTTCTTTAGCTAGTGAATTAACATCACTGTGTACACTGCTGTGACATAGTATTCAAAGACATGCTATTAAACATTGATTTGTAGAATCTTCTGATAGTACAACTTTAATTTAGTTTATAAAAGTATTGCTCTGGCAAACTGATGGTGCCACCAACTCGCACAATTTCGTCATCGCAACGTATATTTAATCAGTAAAGATCGTTTATCTCTTGGTAAGTTGTAATAGACAGCTTACTTCGATGTGATGCAGAGTACGAAATCATTTTTGTCTTGACTCTTTGCACACAAGAAGAGCCTCTTCACAAAGGACGTAAAAATCGTAGATTAGGATTGGACTACTGCGAAGAGTCAATTAAATTCCAAAGCATCAATGACTAGATTGCTAAAGATTGGGTTCACGTGGTCAACGAATGTAAGCAGCTTGTCGTGTTCATGCATCCGTGTTATGCCTCCAGCTACTTACAATATTGATGATAAGATTGTGAGTAAATAAAGTACAAAAATGGGAAGCTGTCGATGCGTGTTCAATCATATAATATCAATGTTGCATTGTAATTATAAAAAGGATGCTCAAATCGAAAATTCGATACATTTGATGAGCGAAAATACGTCTAGATCGCGACGATACGGCCGAAAAACACGGGAAATCACTGGAAGGTGGAAGCAGTATTCCGACTGGAAATTCTCGGATTTTTTTCCGGTGAATTTTGGTCAACTTACAGTGCTTTCCGGCAGGAACCGACAGTAAATCATCGGGAAACACTTCGAAATTTTTCCGAACGGAATACGGTGACTTTTCCGCGTCTTTCCGGCCGATTCCTACAGTATCCGGTGATCGAAAAGATCGACCTGGGCGTATGAACTTGCTATGGAATGTATAGTCATTAGAAAAAAGAGAACAGATTGATTATATAGCATAAGCAAATCATTCATTAAGCTTCATAGTCTACTAAATCCCTACAATGAATTCGGAAAAATAATAGTGAATAAAAACGAGTAGCTTACTGTGTCAACCCTTGACACTTATAATATGGATGAGCAAAATTGTCTCTAATTAAAATAAGAATTATGTGTAAGATGGAGGTCCATCGCTAACGAGTATTTTTCGATTAACCATTCGAAAGAAAATTCACTCCTGGAGATGTTTTCCTTCTTATCACATTGTTTTAATGACTTATTCGCCCTAAAGAAATAATAACACTCAATATTACGTTATGTAGAGAACTTTTTCAGCCTAACTTGCTCATTGGACTTCGTTTTTTTTGGGATGTAGATATAATGTTTTTTTTTATCGTTTCATTTATTGTTTTAAATTGTGCATTAAAGCACTGTTAACGTTTTATAGCTGAAGTAATTTTAGTTGGTATTCTTTCTTTTATCAGGTACTTTTTAACGATTAGATCTGGTACAAATACGCATGGAAAGCTACAACCCAACAAACAGTCTACTGTAATCATTGGTGCAGATTGAATCTTGAACACAGAATACAAAAAAAGCACATGTAGATCTTTAGACTTGAACAAATATAAAATTCGCAAAAGTCAATAACGAGATTGAATCTTCTTTTTATTTTTTAATCTGTAATGTTATAAGGCTAGTTGCAAACAAAAACCTCCAAGAAAAATAATATCACCTCGATCATTCTCAGATACACTCGATACCACAATGCTCAAGAACAACAGTATTTTATGTGATGTACGAAGTATAACATTTAAATATAATTAAGAAAAAGTGTACTATGTCAGAGTACTTCCATAGAAAGTACTTAGATAACTACATTAAAAAAAGAAGAATCAGAAAGAATTTTCAATAGTTATTGTAGACTATAGAATAAATCTTAAGTAATATGAAAGTGATCGTAACTTTCTATAAGATTATATATGTGAGTGTGACAGTTAGTTGTTCCATCATCCACCAATACAATAGTTCTACTTCTATGATTGCAAATCTAAATCCACATCCTAGCGTTTCCAAAGAATATGCAATCAACTCAAACGTGAATGCCAGATTCTGAGATTCTTTTCTACAAATCGAACCTTGATGCGATGATCAATGCTAGATCTGCATGAACGCTTTCGATTCAAACACCTCGTAGATAATTGAGATTCCTCTCGAAGTCGAGTATTGATCATCATCGGATGATAGTTATATCTGAACAAGATTAATAAAAAAATTCTATTAGAGTATTTGCTTTTGTTCATATTGTCTATGGTGTTTGACAATATAAATAGCAAAAATTGTTTTCAAGATATGTTAGCGATCAATTGTGATAGTTATAACACTTATAGAGCATGCAGCTCTATTCATTTCGAAATGCGAATTGAAATCAAAGAAATTCGTGTTTTGAATTATAAAGATTCCATTGACTTAAGATCGTTTCGAAGACATTCATAAATGGAAGTTTGATTTCACGTTCTCATCCTTTTTGGCGACTAAAAAGATCCATAACAGTTACACAGAGGAGTAAACTCAGTGTAATTATATGTTCTCTTAATATTTATATTTCGCAGTATTATTTGCAAGTAAATTTGAGATGTAATAGTAATTGACATTTCAAAAGAGCAGAACTAGTAAGCGATAAGATCAGGAGAAATAGAATAGTCTTTTCAATGCTGGATGTAATTCACATAGCGAAACAGCAGTGTTCAATCTGAATGATAGATAAATCGCGCATATGTCCCGTCACTATTTAGTTCAATGTTAGAACCACATTTATAACCACCTATGTTCCAATTTGTATGCCAGCAGAGTTTGTTCACACCACCTTGTATAGGGTGTGTATCACATCTGTTGCGTGTGACTGATTCAGTGCCATTTACAAAACCCCACGAGTAATTGTCAGAAAAGTACCAGCCGACTCCGTTTGCTACATGAGTACAAGTGGTACCACTGCCACAATCATAGAGAACATCACTTCGATAGCCCATAGCAGCTACAGTGAAATGGGTATTGTTAACAGGTCGACAAGCAAGTAAAAGAAAGCTCTTGTTACAATCACGAAGGATTCCAGTCACATTAGCCTGATGCAAGACATCACTATAAAGACTTTGATGACACTTGGACCAACTCGATGGCAATGAAGCCGGGTTCAAACCATGCTGAACACCAACCATCGTTAATGATGCTAACAACATGCAAACAAAAAAGAATTATTTTTATCCATCGGATCTTGATGGAATTTCTAATGCAAGTGTATCGCCGCTTAGGCAGCCCACAGTAAAAACCTCATCCCAATATATCAAGCCTGCATAAAACTATCTTATGATTAGAAGTCAAAGCTTCAAGAGGAGTGTGGATGGAGAAAAGTCTACCCCGAACATCGAAGTCCTCATTATTCACCTAACATACAACCTCTTCAATGGGCAGTATTCTCAATAAAAATGCAGTTTTAGGTCAAATTCGATGATACAATAGAAGTTCAAATGTAGATTTGATTAATTCATTTATATTAAATGCTTAGTCAAAGTTTAGCTATGCCTCATAGTTACATTATTAAACGGAGAACACTTTTTCTCTGTGAAAGAAATCTACTTTTGAATATGAAAAATATTATCTGACAATCGTGGAAAAAACATTAAAGATTATAGTTCAAACAAGATGCAGAAGTTGAGTGTAATTAAAACAGTTATTGAATATTGGAAAAATGAACCTTTCCTCTATGAACTTTTCTACACTATCAAAAAGATGAGTGTGATTTGGTTTAGTTTAGAAAACCGGTTGTATTATTCGAAAAAATTCAAGTCACTATCTCATTGTTAGAAAACCAAAAATATCAACTCTCCGGCATTTGCTTCAAGTTTATCAGAGATAGGGTTACACCAATTCCAATTCGACGCAATTCAATTCCTAAAATCGGTATAGAATTGGCTCTAAATGACTGTAGAATTAACTGAAATTGATGGTACAATCGACTGTTCTTGGCTAGCAAGTGCTTGAATTTGCCAAAAATAAAATAAAGAAAGTGGGACGCCTAAGCCCTTCAAATCTGAATATGGAGATTTTTATCATAAAACCTGCAACTCGAGCCACAATTAATAACATATTTGGAATCAGCGCACAAAAACTGATTCGAACAATGAATATTTTAAATACTTTCGGTAACTTCTTTTTTCTACCGAAAATTTACCTGGGGTACTCGTCAGAATTCAGTCAAAAAATGAAACTAATCAGAAAGTAACTTGGACAGCACTAATTAATCGTGGAGCATGCAAAATGCTTAGTAATATAGAAAAAAAAATCACATGCTTGAGCACTAGCAAGGGTCATTTTTTATTATCGGACTGTGAACTCTGAGGAGTACCCCAGGTAAATTTTCGGTAGAAAAAAGAAGTTACCGAAAGTATTTAAAATATTCATTGTTCGAATCAGTTTTTGTGCGCTGATTCCAAATATGTTATTAATTGTGGCTCGAGTTGCAGGTTTTATGATAAAAATCTCCATATTCAGATTTGAAGGGCTTAGGCGTCCCACTTTCTTTATTTTATTTTTGGNTATTTATATCTTCGATTTGTGTGCCTGATTCACCAATAAATATAAAGTTATTGAGATTGTCGCCACAACAATTACAATTGACAGATTTCGTTTGACAATATGCAGTATAAGTGGTGGTTAAGACAGTGACAACAGTCGATATACAAGTCGTTATTGATGGACTAACAACAAAGATTTGACACTGATAATCTGTTGAATTACCTTGACTCGTCTTAGCCAACGACGAAGAAGAACTAACTGAACTAGCATTCGACCAGATATTCTGACCGGATGGTGATGATTGCCATTGATAGGTAGTACCATTCGTACTAAATGACATATTCGTTAGTGATAAGGTGAATCCTGCACAACCACAGTATGCTGCTAGACTACTAACAGCAACAGCTGATATTTGCATTGTCGTTGTAGTTGTAGTTGATGTTGTAGTGGTGCTCGTACTTGTTGTTGTAGAGGTAGTGGTAGTGGTAGTGGTAGTGGTAGTGGTAGTGGTAGTGGTAGTGGTAGTGGGGGTGGTAGTTGTAGTGGTAGTGGTAGTTGTAGTGGTAGTGGTTGTAGCTATTTAGGTTGGTGAAATACAAATGTAAGTATATCGGATAATCTTGCATCTGAGATAGAACGTGATGTAGAACGTATGCAAGTTTAAATGGTATAACCGTGAACGTATTCCGTGGGTGAAAAATTGCTCAGTGTATGTCAGGGTGAATGTCGATACAAATTTAAAAAAAGCTGTTAGCGCAGTTCCTGTGGGATTAAAATGTGAAACACAGTGAAGGTCCGTTTCTGGAATCCGTCCACCTCGGTCTGTATTATGATGTATGGAACCTCTAGAGACCATCGCATACCGTTTAGAGACTTCAGAAACCGCTACAGAGTGTGACTGAGAAATTAACGAATGAATTAATTACCCAACTAACTAACTAATTTATTTATTTCTCTGTCACGGCCTTGTGGGGGCTTCAAATTTCTACCCTATGTACTGCAACACTCCTTCAGGTCGTTTTTCACAAAATGACTAAGCGCGTATATGTAGGGCTAGGCATGTGCATTTTGCTAGATTATTTTACGCCTGACTAAAGATAAGCATCAGACAGTGATATCCATTTCATTGCTGCGAGATTTGATCTACTTGTGACAGAAGCTCTCGAGTAACTTTCCAAGATTCACACACTAGCATAAATATCATATGCGATTGAGTGAGAATGATAGAAACGCAAACGAAAAAATGGACCAGATCATATTTGATTCTTTAAATGACTTTTTTTTCTCTTACTTGTCAATGGCGGACAATATTGTTGATTGAAGCTTGGCACTGGATAGCAAACAGAATGATGGTAGCATCGAGGATGCTGAAGACACGTATGATCAGATTCATTACAAAGATTTGTTTGTTCGTTGCATGGAACTAACTCAGAGCAAGAACTCAAGAATTCATCAGTACAAATACCACTCTCATGATCATCTGCCAAATGAAAACAGCTGCAAGCAGTATGCGATGAACATGGATCATATTGTGCCATGCCATGACATGTTTGTGATTTGACTGGAGCTATCAAAACCCTTAGTCAATAATATGAAATATAAAACGAAACAAGAATCAAACCTGTCAGGCTTAAAAACAAAAAAAAATCTTCAGCACTAGATCAATAAAAAGACAGAATGGAATTTATAGTTACCTGAATAGAACCAATATAAAAAAGGCAATCGCTATTGAGGCCATCGTTTGTATTGAAATGTAACGTAATACTGAGGGAACCCATATCCTTTTATCTATAATCAATATATGTAGGTGAATGTTTTTACATTTGTCAAACGTGACACAATAGTATGACGTGATTTTCCAAAAATATAAATCTGACGCTACTCCAACGCTTTTTACTCGTTATTTTTTATTCGGAAAAGAAATTTTCACCAACACAAATGACAACAGCATGAACAAGCAATCAGGATTATCACTGAACGTTTAGAAACTCTAAAAATTCATTTCATTTTTTAAAAATTTACTTTAATTCAAAGTTACGAACATATTGGTGCATACAAAAGAAAATTCACTTAATAGGCGGATGTTTTAAGTGATAAATAATTATAGTGTATCTGAAAGAAGAAGCCCGTTGGCTGCTCTGATGCACAGTAAACAAAAATTTCTTACATGATTGAAAGCTATGTGATCTTGAGGTTTTTCATATGTAAATATTGATTTACATCAGCAACAGTAACTGTAACACTCACTATACTTTTCTGAGTCAACAAATGAAAACTCAAGGAGATTTCTCATGGGCATACTTAAAATACAAAAAACACATCGATTCAATTCCTGTTGAAGATAAAAAAAACAACACATTTTAATTCGTTGTTGTAAGTTCTATAACAATTATACCAGACCTTGTCATTTCTTGATTATTGTTAAAAATAAACTCTTATTCACCTGTATGCTTAGTTACACATGAAGCAAAGACGATCGTCTTATCTTTACTATCATACACAGCAAACAAATGAAGTAGCAATTTTCAAAAATAACTTCTGCTTTTTCTACACATAGACCAACAATGGTGTTCGAGAAACTTGTTGTACATTTATTGGAGAAATATTTGAGTGAATATATTGAAAATTTTGATTCTAAAAAGCTTAAAATTGACGTTTGGAGTGGTATGTATAATCAAATCATGTATCCTCTAAAACTAATATATTATTTCTAGGTAATGTTGTACTAGAAAATGTTTATTTAAAACCAAATGCTCTTGTAAATTATTTTCTATATATTTTAAAACGGTTTTTTTTTCTGTAAATTTTAGGCTGACCTTGATCTTCCATTAACTATAATCGTTGGACACCTTAGTAAGATTTAATTATGGCCACTGTGTAGTTTTCATTGTTTTTCTTCCTATTAGAAAAACTTACACTTCAAGTTCCATGGAAAAACTTATATACTCATCCAACCAAACTTACTATCGATGGCCTGTATCTACTTGTTATACCTAGAATTGGTTTGTTCTTTGTTCTTTTCGTGATCGTGACATCGCGCTATATTTATTCATAGAAATTTCATACAATGCTAAACAAGCTGAAAAAGAGCGACATGAAGCTAAAATGAAAGAAGTTGATAAAATCGAACAAATTCAAAAAGACAAAGAAGATCAGAGTAAAAATTGAAATAAAATCTAATCATATCATCATCTTTTTTTCTCTTCTAAAGAAAATATAAAGAAAGTCGAAAAAGACAATGATACATTTAGTGCACGATTAAAATTACAAATTATTCAAAATCTTGAATTGTCTATTCATAATATTCATCTTGTTTACGAAGATAGAACAACAAAACCAAATCATCCGTTTGCATTCGGTATTACACTCAATTACATTACATTTCAAGTAAAGGCATTTCAAAAGTGACGAGTGCCATTTGTTCTATTTTCCTTATCGTTATTTTCTAGACAACGAATAAAGAATGGAAACCAACAATAACCAAAGAAAATAGCCCAGTTATTCATAAAGTATGTTAATTCTAATCGCTACTGCTTAAAATTGAATCAATCAAAATAATGATCTTTCGCTTCCTAGCTTGGAGAATTGAACGCATTATCAATCTATTGGAATACAAATATTAAATCAAATTCAATTTTACAACGAAATGAAATCATTGTAAGTTAATCTATTTCAATTTAGAATAATCTAATTTCAATTTAGAATAATTTACAAGCAAAAATTGCTGTTGATAATGAAAAAGCACCGCAAGATATGTTATATAGTTCGTATAGGAATTTCAGTTTGACTTTCCGATCGTCTACATTATCTATGTTTCAGTCTTTCGGCCATTCAATGCGAAAGCTAAATTAATTATGACGATGAAACCTCGCGAATTAAACTTTCAAAGACCTATGTTCTATATAGCCATTGATTTAGGACAGATCAGTTTGAATTTAAATCGTTCTCAGGTTGATTTAATTGCCATTACAATAACAGAAACTATACGTTTTTATTTTATTTACTAGTATTTGGATATAATCGATTTACTGGAATTTCAAGATCATATTAGTGCTAGATTAAAATATATAAAATATCGGCCAAAAACATTTGATACAATACGACAAAAGTAGTATTGTAGTTTAATATGAAAATAAATGTTTTACATGAACAAACTTTACTGCAATTTAGATGGATATTTGCTTATAATGCGATTGTTGATGAGAAAATTAGACCACGTTTAGAATGTTTTAAATGGAAGAATATAAAAACACATTTAGAAAATTGTCGTGAATATCGTTTTATTTATGTACAAGAACTTACAGGAAAAATAACCAATGAACAAAAGCAACGTGCTGAGGTACGAGAATAAACTTCTTGATTTTGATTATTGAGAATTATTTGTAAAAATAAAACAAATTTAGGTATTAGAAAAAAAACTCGATGTATTCAATTTAACTTATATTCGTCAACGTGCTCAACTTGAAGTTTGATTTATTTCTTAGAATTTCAAAATAAAAAAACGAATTTTATTTTGTTCAGGCAAGAAAGAAAAAAGAAGAGCCAAAAAAATTTCTGAAGAAATTTTCCAATTTGTGGAATAAAAAATCCAGTCAATCGGATCCAGGTTAGTGATGCTGTACACTCGAAAGTTGAGAAGTTCCACAGAAAAGAATGCAACGTAATCTTGGCCAATATTATGTTTTTTTTCATTTTTAAGAACTAGATCTAGAAAATCTGTTATCCGCTGAAGAGAAGAAAAAATTATACCAAAGTATTGGCTATGAAGGTGAAGATACATCGACAATAACTTATCCAAAAGATGTACGTATTATATATTGTATTCTTTTCTTCCTATTTACACATGACACTAATCATTCAGTACATTGATATTGATCTTGCCGTTCGATTGGTAATGCTCGATTTCAATATCTGGTCAAAAATTGATGACAACGACGAAGCGTAAGCATCGTTGATGATTGATATTTTCCAAAACGTATTCTATTTCGATTTTAGATCCCGAGTTATAACTCGTGCAGCTCTACCTAATACAGAAGTAGTATTTAAACGACGTCCAGCAACATCGTCTATCTTGTAAACGATGATATGTTGCTGTCTTCATTTTCTTAAAACAATTTTTGATTTTAGAATTTTTGCAAGTTTAAGTTCATTTCAAGTATTCGGTATCACGACAGATTTGAAACAGTCAGAATTATCCAATGATAGTCGTCCTATTCTAATTCATCCAGCAAATCGATTGTCATCCTCAAATAACGAATTAAACCAACCGAAACTATTACAAATCGAGCTCGAGACTAATCCATTAGATAAAGACTCTGATTATCGTATCAAAGTCATATCACAATCACTTGAAATTAAATATAATGCAGTAAATATTTAAATGCCTAAAAACGAATACATAAAAGTATGACTCACTATTCTAGCCTACTATCAATAAACTTGTGGAATGTTTCGAACAAGATACTCGACATAATCTGCAAGGGTAAAAATAAAACGATGAAAGATGATTTTGAATGTGATTGTCTTTTTAATAGTGTTAAAAAAGCAGCTTCTGCAACTTATACAGATGTTAAACATCAGTCTGTATCACTCATGAAAAACAATGTAGAGAAAATAAAAGTACTCGATATCTACATTGACCTACAATCGTCTTATTTTCTTCTGCCTGAAAATGGTGTTTACTATGAGTAAGCTTTCTTAGTTTATTCCGAACAATTTTATTCAATTATTTGTTGTCAGGGGTTGCCCAGCTATTTGCTTAGACATGGGTCATTTAATTCTAAAACAAAGCATCAATACCGATCAAAAAGATAAAGAAACTATGGTAAATTTATAGAATTTTAATTTCATTTTTTTCTCTTTTTTTCTCTTTTATTAGGCTAACTATACTAAATTTCAATTAGAATTGAAAAATTTTCAATTACTCTATGCGAACAAAAGTAAATAGTATTCGTTCTTATTCGAAATAAATCGATTTTCTAATTGTTTAGATGAAAATTGGCAAGACGCACGTCAACAAGAAAGTACTCATTTACATTTAATTAAACCAATCACACTCTACATAAATCTTTACAAATGTATCTTTACGGATAGTATCAATCTGCCTCTGTATGCTGTATTTTTAACACAAATTTTGTTTAATCACCATTCTATTTTGTAGTTGGAAGATTTCAGGACAAATTCCAGCTATAAATATGCGTATTTCGGACATGCGTCTATTCAATATTGTAAAACATATGCAATCACTTCCACTTCCAGAATCTAAAAAGCAATCGAAAACAAACGAGGCTGAAACGTGGACAAGAGTACCTTCAATTGATATTACGCAGTTGACATTAGAAACCATCGAGAATATGGCACACCTGAAAAAGTTGCTTCCGACAGTAGCTGATGAAAGCCAAGAAATTGTTGAGAAAGTCCAAGAACAATTTGCACAATTCGAAGCTAATTTTAAAATTTCACAGGTAATTATGAGCACAATTTTTTAAAACTCCGCTTCTCTTGATTAAACGAAAACTATGTCTAAACGAACGTTTGATTACTCCGAAAAGAAATTTGAACTACAACACCATTGATTGTTCTATAGAATTTATTTGTTTCTCTGTAAATCTCCCTTATTTAGATTGAAATTTTATTGGAAGAAGAAAGAGAAAATCAAAGTTATCCCATTTTTCGAATTTCCCTCGTATCAATATGTGCTCAAACATGTATTAAAACATTCGATATCGAATTGGAAGTATCATTACATGATTTTATTATTTATCATGAACAATTTATAACAAAAGATAATCAGCATCTGCGATTTCTCGCTGCTCAACATGAAAAAAATCAAGTAGACGTTAAAATGAACTCAAAAGAATTAGTTAGCATACATATTCTACATACATCACCAGACAATCCACTATTTAAATCACCGCAATATAATGGAATAGAAAATAAAGTTCGCATACAGTTGAATAAACTCATTTTTACGATGCACTTAGAAGCGTTATTATCCATTATGAAGTTTCAAAATAATATCATGGAAAAATGGCCGCGTGCAACTGTTGAAGAACAAGCTGAGAAAACCTTAGAAGAACATGAAACCGTATCAACTCTCAGCAAATTTATGAAGACAAACAGTAAGAATATTCTCTTGAATTTCAAAATGAGCTTTTTGCTTTCCCGTTAAAGATATCTCAACTGCAACAACACTCGAAATGGAAGCAAATTTAGAACAATTCCATATAGTTATTGCAACGATAGATACTCAAATGTTTGAGGTTTACGTTCATGGTTTGATCTTGTTGTTAAATTTTTCCTCTGAGAAATTGTTTTATTTACAGGTATCAACGCTAATGTTCGACATCAATCTGATCAAACGCTCGTCAATTTAGTTCTGACCGATTTTTGTATAGTCGATCCTCATACCGATGCTCGATTTCGCAAGGTCAGTGTTTATTTAATTGTACTGAAAGTGAACTACAGGAAGCAAGGAGAACTATAGATTTCCTATGCAGAGATTTTATTCGTACATCTCGACTTCGTATTTATATGTGTTTCATTTAGATTATTTCACAACAAAGTGGAGACAAAGAGTTGTTTTCAGCTTCTATGGTTCTATTTAACTATCCAAAACGCTACAAAAAGACTCTTGATGATGTTGATTCTAGTCTCAAAATTAATTTTGCAAAAGCAAACATCGTTTTACTCTACAAACACATTAATCAAATAATGGTATGTGCCCGTGGACATTCACAACTGACGTCGTTTATCTTTTAAATTATAATATAGGGATTTCTTGATGCATTGGATATAACAAAGGCAGCACTGGAACTTGCTTCAAATCAAGCTAATCATGTTTACGAACAAGCACAAAAGTTACAAAAACAAGCGTTTAAACTACGTCTCGATGCTACATTTAATGCACCGAATATCATCGTTCCAATAAATGCCTATGCAGACGAAGCACTATTTCTCGATTTAGGAAAAATTAATTTAGCAACGAATTTTATCGACGATCAAAATACATCGCTTGTTGAACAACAACAAATCAAAATTGAAAATGTTCTTGTAACTCGTGTTAAACTGGATAAAAATAACGAAGTAGAAAGTGGAATCACTTTGCTCGATTGTGCCAACTTCAAAATAGTCATTGATCGACTTTTAGATCTTGAAAAAATCAAATCTTCAGCACAAATTTCAATAGCAATGCAATTAGATCTAATTCATGTAGATTATTTCAAAAACCTCAGTTGAATTTGTATTTTTCTTTCGTTCATTTCTTTTAGTTTCAATTAGCTAAAACCGATTATTTATGTGCAATGAAAATACTCGCGGAAAATTTTCATGATCAAACAACAACGAATGTTGTTCTCGAACAATACAGTTATCGACAGGACGAACAAAAGCGAGAAGAAAATGCTTTACGAAATACTGCTGCGATTCAAAAACAAAACGGTTTAATATTTTTCATAGTTCGAAAAATATAAACAAAATATTTTATCTTTTTCTTCTAGAATGCAAGACCGACGAAATATTCGAAAAAATAAAAATTCAAGCAGGCCTCACAAAACTTGCAGTTACACTGTATCTCGGTGAATCGAAATTGGTCTGCTGTTTGTTTTTTTATTATTATTTTTGCATTTACTTTACTATCCTTTCGAATATAGATCGAGCGTTATGAAAAACATGATAAAAAATTGGCATTAGCATATGTAGAAGTCGATGTACTTGACGTTCTCCTTCGGCAATGTTCCGATTCAAGTTTTAAAGTCACAGCAAGTGTAAAAGACATTCGATTTGATGATATACGAGAAGCCGATAAAGTCGGTGCCGTTGTACATATGATCGATCGACATTTTACTGTTGATCCAAATGCATACATGCTTAATACAAGTCTAGAATTTAAACCGGAAAATAAAACACGCTCAGTAGCTCAACAACTACGTAAGTCTATTAAATAAATAATGAGTAAATAAATAAATAAATAAATACTTTTTCTTTTTTTCGATGGTAGTAAATGCTAAATTGGAAAGTCTTTATATTTGTATTAAATTGGATTATTTAATGATATTAAAAGAATTTTTCATGTCAGATTTACCCATAATTGATAAAAATCTGCAGATATCCAATGATAATATTCAAACTAGAACAATATCTAAGCAATATCAATCGAGTGAAACGTCTACAGCATCCGTAATTGACACCAGAATTGAAATTGTTGTTAAAAATCCAGAAATTATTTTACTCGAAGATCAGCACAATGCTAACTCTCATTGTATTGTACTTAACGTAAGCGATACAACTAGGAATCGAGTTGCAATAGGATAGTTTTTATTTTGCTTCACTTCTAGTTTGCACTGAAGATGCGCGTGATGAACTTCGGCTATGATACAAAAGTATTCGGTTCATTAAACGACTTGACAATTTATACTTCGAATTTTGCTGAACTGAAATCGTCGAAAGTTAAATATCGAGTATGGAAATAAACATACGACTTTCTTTGTTCTTTTTTTTGAGTTTATGATTGTTTAGATTTTACAACCAGCAACAGTTGATCTAGCAGTAATTATGGATTTGGAACAACAAAAAATTGACATTCGTTGTTCACATATTCTTATTAATATTATGCCAGTTGCGGTTCGCATACTTATTGGAGTTACTAATTCATTAAGTAAACCTCCGGTAAATTTCGAAGAGTTAGTATTATGAAACGTGCATTCGACGTTGTTTTTTAGCCAACAAGTAAACAAGAGAAATTCGATACTCAAAATATGTTTGATCCAAAAGCGTTTAACGAATCTGATTTTTGGTATTTGAAAGGTAAACGTTCGTATGATTTATTTTAGAGTACGCATGCATAAGGACCGCCAGTATAAGGCACATAATATTGAATAAATTTTGACATATTTAGAAGGCTTGAGTGGTATTTCAGCACAAGAAAAATCTCTTGTTAAACAGCAGAAGAACGTAGAAAAGTATCTTACTGAACAAGTACACATATAGTTAATCCTATTTTTCTTTCAATATTCCTGTATTCGATTAGTTTGTGTTAACATTAACAACTATGGAAATAAAACTTGATATTGGTTTTGGTTCTGTAACAAAATCGGTTGTTGCTATGTGTCTATCGAATTCGACTGTTAATGTTAAAAATTGGTCAGATGAGGTATAAGATTGTTTATTGTGATTTGTAGACACGCGACTATATTTTAGATGACTGCTTCATTGACAATGGACATCGAAGCAGCTTTATACAACGAACATACTCTAGCATGGGAACCACTTATTGAGCCAATACTAGACGAAAACCAAATGCATCTTGCCCCATTGAGTGTTATGTGTTCAATAAAACCTGTGAGTTCTAAATGTGTTTCATGGTCGATAGACTTTTTATATGCGTACTTTTTTTAAAATAATAATGACTTGATAATAAAAATGATTTAGATACTACCGATTGTTGATCGTGTTGAATCATCATCATCAAAAAAAGGAAAACAAGAAAAAATAGTTCTTGGCCTTGATGCTAAACAATTGATATTTATTCGAACTCAGCAATTATTAAATATCACTATAACAAAAACAGGTCTTGAACTTATGGCAAATCTATCATCTCTATTCAATGATATTTATAATCAACGTTTACCTAAAAATATTGACAATAATGAATCAATGTTAACATTAATGAATTTAACGGGACAACCGATTTGTATTGAGAATCTCAATGGTCTCGAAGTAATTTTATTTACAAAGAAAATTTCGATTGAATATTTTTCTTTTGATTCTTTTAAGTTTACTAATAATATTACATGGACTTCGACAATTATCCAACAAAGTGAATCAATTCCATTGACTGCATCTGCTGAACGATTATCATCAGTTTATCGACTTTCTGTGATCGAAAAACAAACTTCTGAATATCGACAAGAATTTTCTGTTCAAGTAAACTTTTATTTTTATCGTTTCGTTTATTTATTTGGTCGTAATTTAGATTGATAATAATGTTAAATTGATAAGTATTAATCGAACATGGCAACGCATATATGATATAAAACCATCAACGCATTTAAATTTCCCAATTCAATTACTTTGTGATACTCAAATCGATCAAAACCGACGACGCGTTACTCTCAGTTCAATTGTCAAAGTTTGATATGATACAAAATTTTGAAATCATTATTTATTCTCCTGATTTTAGATCTACAATAACACAACAATACCCATGTTCATCTTAGACCGTGATTCAACTACAGGAAAATCTTACTATCGAATTGAAATCAATGAATATTATTCTGTTCCAATTAACCTTCTCTATAAAACTAATAACCCATCCATCTTTATTAGCACAGATGAGTACGACACATCTTATTAGAGAATTTAGAATAGGATCTATAATAAAAAAAAACACGATATTTAGCTGTCGGGGAAACTACCTTCTAATAGTATGAGTTTTACAAAAGCATGATCCAGTGTGCCATACAGATTTTTCTAATGATCATGACTTTTAAAAGATCTAAAAAATAGAGCAAGAAAATTTGTGCATTCGTTGTTATAGAAATGATCAAAGTGGACCGAAGGGTGATTTTTTTGCGTTCGATTGGATGAAGGCAACAACGCAAGAACAAAAATTAAAATCCAAAAATGGAAAAATATTTCACTTTATTGTATGTATCATCGTCTTACGATAATTTGACGTCTATTTGAATTTTCTACGGATAGATATGCAAAGAAACAAAAGACGCTTATTCAGAGAATACAGATCAACTGGATCGAATGTCGTACAATATTTATATTCATTCACCAATTCATTTGACAAACCTTTTGCCGATTGATATTCAATGCTCGATGACAAATGTAGCGCGAAAAAGTTTGTCTTAAGAGGCTATATTTTTTGTCTTTAATAGACTACAGAACATGTTCATCTGACACCAAGTCAGCTACAACATATTTCATCTGGTGGCAAAAATTCGATACTAAAATTTACTGTATGTAATATCAACAAAGCTTTTGGAATCTACATCTGATTTATTTTTCGGTGTTTAAGATTCCATCTTACAATGGCATTACCTGGACTTCAGATCCTGTTGATTTAGGAATAAAAAAAAGAAATAATTCTAATGAACAGATCGTTACGTTTCATGATGTTTTGGCGTCAAACAAACAAGATATATTAGTAAGAACAACAAATGTTTTCATTTTCTTAGCACTCCTATAGTGATTTTCGAAGAAAATTGAATGAATGTTAAGTTAGAATTGAAGCTCTAGGTTTTGTCCCATGTTATTTTAAGAATGCAATATAATGAGTTAGTTTTTGGTGATAAAATTTTATATAATCAACTTATGAAGTAACAAATAGAAGAAAGAATTTCACTATAATTTAATGTTTTGCAATAGCGCATGTGTCTATATATGACTACATTACATGAAGTACAGCGTTTATCACTGTATGCACCGTATTGGATTGTCAATCATACTGATCTCAATCTTGAATTTCGAGTATGTTCATGTGTTACTTTGTTCGTTTTTTGATCGAATAATTCTATTTAAATATATATTTAGATTGGCAACGAAAGAGTTTCGATTAAAAATACTGAAAACGAGTATCTTGTCTGTCCGGATAAATATAAAAGTGATTCAAGTGAAAAGGTATCATGCTAATTGAAAGAATCCTACGAATTTATCTGGGCTGAATTGATTTCTAGGGTCAAATTCGTTTGTATGGCGTGACACAAGATGATTCAGTGAAAAATTGGTCAGAAAAATTTTCACTTGATGTTATCAAAAGTATAGGAATGGCCAGCTGTAAAGGAGCGAATAATAAAATATATATGGTATGTAATTTTTCTATAGAGATACGCTGTTCCTTTTTTTACGAATCAAAACTTATGAGATTTTTATTATAAACTTTCCTGATTATGTTCAATGCCAACTTAAAATTGAAAAATCATTTCTCCTAATATTTCTGAGGAAATCCCGCTAAACTGTAACTCGTAGTCTGCATTTTTTCTTATAGATTTGTGTCGATATTCAAACGAGTTCATTTGGTTTAACAAAAACTATTATATTATCACCAGCCATGGTGATGACAAACAAAACTTCAGTAGGATGATTTTATTCAATATTACGAGTAAACATGTTTCTTACTTGTTAGCTTCCTATTGAAATTGTTGAAAGTTTAATGGGCAAAGAACAAGATAAATGGAAGATAATCGAACCTGATGGAGTAAGCAGATATTTATAGAAATATAATCTTTTCTTCATTAGTGATATACTTTTTTTTGAAAGGTTATTCCATTTTGGCCTCAAAATTCCAAAGATGGTTTACTACTTGTGCGCTATGCACACAATCAAAAGACGTCGAAACCATTTTCTATGAATAAAAAACATCAAACATTACTGTATACGAATGATCAAGATCGCCTAGTTATTTTTGTAGAAGTTATGGCCACTGATTTCGATGGTGTTCGAGTTATTTTTAGCGATTATAAGCAAGGCGATGCACCCGTATTACTTGTCAATCATACAGACGACCAATTAATTTCATTTGTTCAAAAAGATGATGAGTAAGTTAAGATTTATTTTCTTTCAGATATTTTCATGCTAGAAAATTCCTTCTTTCAACTATAGGAAAACTCAACATTTAGTCCCAAATTATTCCGTCTATTATACATGGGCGGATCCACTAAAAGCACGTGAAATCGTTGTCACCTGTAATAACCAATCGGTAATTATTGAACTGAATGTAAGTCGGACCTTTTGCTTACTTAATCAAAATATCATCATGGTTTTTAATTTTCTTTTATAGCCGCATCAAGGTGTTATCGGTATGAATGAAAACATCGGCACTATTTTCTATGCAGTATTTATTGATGATGTTCAAACTGTATTACTTTTTACATACAATAAGGAGATTATTGAATCAGTATATAACGTATGTATTGTATTGAATAGACCTTGTAAACTAGTTGACCTCCTCTGAGGTGAAATAGTCTTACACTAAGTGTTTGAACAAAACATTCTGTTGACTATTGAATTTGCGTAAAGTAATGTTTATTTGAAATAGTTATCAACTTCAAGTGAATCGATCTGTCGACGCATTCAACTTGGCGTTCCTAATGTTGGCCTATCACTTGTAAATGATATTACACGAGAAGAACTACTCTATATTAGTTTGAAAAAATCAAAAGTTCTTTGGGTTCAAGTAGGAAAGTCTCGAGTAAAACCATTAGCCTATAAAATTCATACCAACTTGGAAGAATTGTATAAATCGCACATACAACACATAGAAATAAATCCAACCGATCAAAGTCTTGTTCATACAAAATATCAAATGCCTGAATATCGCGTACGTTTCTCATGTTCTACGATCGTTTGATTTTCGTATCGAAATCTTTAATAGGAAGTTACCTTTCATGAGAATACTGCTGAACTAATCAATCAAAAAGGTGAACGTAAATTAGCTAAACGCAAATCTCTCGATGGCCTATGGATTGAATATACATGGTCAATGAAGAATGCAGCGTTGTATGCTCGTATCAATCGTATTCAAATTGATAATCAACTAGAATCTACGAATTTCCAGAGTGCTCTCTATCCGATATTGTCAAAAAGCGCAGACTCTGATTTAAGTAAGAGATTCATTATTCAAAGAAAAAGAAAAGACATTAAAATGCGTACGATAATTCTTTGACTTTATTTTGTTTTTCTAGTTGAAAAACCATTTATTGAATTAAGTATTTACGAATCAAAAGCATTACAATCAAATATAATGCATTTTCAGTAAGTGGTGACCGATATTAAAATACGCATTCAAGCATAAACAAATGATTTAGATATTGCAAATTACTTATTCAAGAATTTGCACTTCGTGTTGATCAAGGTTTAATATTAGCTATTCTTATTTTTCTCAGGCAACAAAAGGTTTGTTTTATCTGTGAGAGTTTTAACTTTTTGATGATTCATTTAAATGTTTGATTTGATATATTTCTCAATTGAATAACATCATAGAATGCAATAACACCTATGATCGATATGGATCAGGATTTAGAACACATTCACAAATCACTTCAAGCTATTGTTAAAGCTCAAACTGATACGTCGACGAATGAAACTCGAATGTTCTTTGACAATATACATTTATCGCCACTCAAAGTATCTATTGAAAGTTCATTATGTTTTGTCTGAACTCAATCTTTTGGTTTTATGATAGATTCATGTTAGTTTTTCAATGCATGGATCTAAACCGAATGAAGAATTGTTTGCTGAATATCCGTTTCACGAGCATTCGAAAAGGACCTCTTGAAAAAAAACAAATTTGCTTGAAAATTCTTTCGGTGCTGGTGAGGAAATTCGAAAATCAGGTGAGTTTTTACAACGCATTGAAAATATTCCATACAGAAACTATGTAGTTTTACGTGTATTATTAAATAAACGACAGTAAAGCTAAAGTTGGTCATACACCATACTCTCAAGATAGAAAATATTGTACTTAATACTTGTTCATTGAAAAGTTACCTGACGAAGGTAAGAATTTTTCCCGAATTGTTTCTAGCTAGACACGCAAATCTAGGGGTAATATTTTCTGTCACAACCATCTTTGCAATGAGAAGTCACCAAAATAACGCTCCGAATGGGCAGTTAAAAAAACATTTCGATCTAATTAATAAATCCTAAGATTTTACTATTAGAATTATAAACTTACTTGAAATATCGAGAGACTAGTTTGTTTACAGGTGCTTTCTCGATTGCATGGCAGCAAACGATAAGGCACTCATAGTATCGTCAAACGTGACTAAAAACACATTGCGAACAATCTCTATTAAATTCTAAACACTGCTATTCGTTTCACCTTTGTTGCGGTGCTTATATGTATCTTCATGCATTGAATGATGTGGGTGTGCTCCTAACAATGAATAATAATCAGAGTAGGTTTATTGAAAAACTGTGAAAAGAAAATTTATAGCTTCTTTTTTCTATAGTCAACATTATACATCGCTACTTTAATTAGTGGGTGTGTTGATGGAAGTGATTTTTGTCGGATTGCAAGTGCTTTCTCTAGAAATTCCAATGCTTTCAAGTAGTCGCCCTTTTTGTCATACACTTGGCCGATATTAGCAAAAGTAATAGCGAAACTCGGATGATCTGCAGGCAAACTTTTTTTCTTAATTTCCAGATCTTTCTCGTAACATTCAAGTGCTTTTGAGTATTCACCCATTTTTTGATATATTTGGCCTATGTTGCTGAACGCAATAGCCGAGTTGGGATGATTTGGAGGCAGAGCTATTTCTACTATTTTAAGTGTTTTCTCATAAGATTCAGTTGCCTTTGTGTAGTTACCCATACCACCATACACAAGCCCAATGGTGTTGTAGCTGATAGCCAGATCGGGATGATTCGGCGGTAGAGGTTTTTTCTTGATTTCTAAATCCTTTACGGAAAATTCAAGTGCTTTCGAGTAGTTGCCCTGTTGATAATAGACCGAACTTATGTTGCCGTAAGTAATAGCCATATCAGCATCATCTTCTGGTAGACTTGTTTGGTCGATTGCGAGAGATACTTCGAGCAGCTTAGCTGCTTCTTCATACTTTCCTTGTTCACTTTTTAGTCGGCCAAGTTGGTGGTAGAAGAACGCTCTATCGGTGTCTTTTGATGCATGTTCCAATAGTGAGTTATATAATTTTTCGGCCTTGTCGAATTGACCTATTTTAATCAGCAATTTACCCAATCGTGTCCAACCTGTGAAGCCTGAAGCTTCTTCTCTTATAAGTTCTGTAGGTTCACGGAGTTGTTTGTCGTCATCTGACGTGAGTATAAGATCCACTTGGTATAGTGGACGTTCGCTATCGAGTTTTTCAATGCTATTTATTCGAAAAACGGTATGCATCGAAAATAGGATCTCAGCTTCTGTCTTGAAATAGCTTATCTCCTGAATGGAGGCGAATGGGCTCGATTGAATCGAGGGATCAATCAAAATTTGAAAAAGAATGCCTATCATATTGGGCATTTTTAAGGCTTTTTGGGCGAAACCAAGTGATATACCTCTGTTTGTACTAGTAGATAGGAAATTATTGAAAGATATAAGGCCATTTTTGTTTTTTTCAAGTTGGCTGAAGTCGGTTGACGTTAATCCTTGTCCCCTATAAACTTGGAAGATATTACCATGATACTTATCAACTTGCGTCTTATGTATTTTTTCGATCTGTTGATGTAGATCACAAAGAAAAAATCCCATTCGAATCATAATATCGCCATTGAGTGTTCTCAAAGCTCCGTTGAGCATTTTATAAGTGAAACACTCGCGGGTATACCACGAAATGGCGTTTTCTGGACGATAAGCATGTTGGAATTCATTGATAATCTTTATTTCTTTGTCATTGCCTCGATATTCTTCTAGGCGAAATTTGATCAGGTCTTTCATATCATGATCACCAAACTCCATTTGAAGGAGTATTTCCTTGAATATTTGTGAATACATAAAGGTGGGTTCCAGCTGATTGAGTTTTCTATTGGAATCTTCTTCATTCACACTAACAATGCTGACGGATATGTTGTCCTGATTACATTCCTTGACTGCATGCTGCAATTCGTCACATATTGGCTCGATCGACGTATACACACCTTTGATTTTCTTCCAATTTTTGGCCCATTCTTCATGAAACTGTTTACGGCTACAAAATACAGACACATCATTCAATTTTGGCAAGGGATGAATGTCTGGCAGTAGATGTTGTCCTAATGCACCAGAGGAGATGACAAATGTTGTCTCCTCTTTATTGTCATTTAGTAATTGAATGCATTCAGTAGATGTAGTGCATGTACTCACTTGATTGACTGCACCGCGCAGTTGCGTCAACACATGTTGGCAATCTGCGTTGTTTAGGTCAATGTTTGCATCAGCCCACACAACCAGATAGTTTTCAATCGTTCGACATTTTTGTCGCATTGTAGCTGGTGACATTTGAGTAGCTTGCATCGATCATTGTGCACTCATGACCGATGCTATTCTTGGCGTTTGATCAGTATTCGACTAGAATGAATTGCAGATTGTTGCTGAGGCAAAAATCGCCCACCTACTCATCAATTATTGCCGTAAATCTTGTCTGTTAATTTTATGGTACGTATATACGTATGTCAATAACAAAATAAAAAGAATAAAAATCAAACAACATTATCCACCTTCATAACTACTTTTTTCAACTAAAGTTTTTGCTAGCCTTGAAGTAACAGTTACTGAAGAGCACATGCGCTTGATAAATTATCAAACGCAATATAAATCTGTTTTCCTTTCCTACGAAATGACTTTTGTTCTTGTTGCCTTTAACCATCAATAAAAGATTTATGTTTTTATATATGTAAAGCGCTGCGGCAAATTCTACCGCAATAATCTTTCGGATGTACTTATGAGAGTGTGTACGAACTAGTGTTAAAGAGATATTGACGATGAAGTCAATTACTTTTCAACTAAACTTGATTTTTTCAGTGTATCCAATAGTTATTGCCACCGCATTGTTAGTTAAATTAAATCTAGAAAACTCAGTTAAAATACTTTTGCGACCTTCAAAACTGGCTGAACTCTACATTTATAAGGGAAATAAAGCATTCATTTGTTTGAATAGCAGATCTAATTTTTTTGCACCGTAATCCCAAAGCCACCTTGATAGGATTCATATTTGTAGGATTTTATTTAAAATTCTAACTATGATTTTTATTTTTGAATTTCAACATTATTAAACCGAGCACAGGAATTTGAGTTAGTCGCTTCCATCTTTAGATAATGCTGAAACTATTAGCGTGATGTAGGATGGATGGTTTAGATAGTTAAACAAGAAATTGATGCTGCCTCTTTATTGATACAACTGAATTTTTCTTTGCTTAAAATTTCAACTGGATAGAACAGGAATATTTGTTTGAAGCTTTTCTTGATAGGTCTTTCTATTAAAAGAAAGCATTGTGTATGTTATGTAATTGCGTTTTCAGTGCACATGTCTACTGCAGATATGACATTGTTTGGCGTATTTTTCTTGTGTCTGATATGTATCTATTACGAAAAAGTTCATACTCGAACTCTATGAGACGCGTAGAATTAGAGAAGTCAAATGCGTAAGGCGAATCTTGATCAGACGTCTTTTATCAATAGTGTCTTGTTGGATTTCTCTTGCGAACATTGAATGTAGCAGAAGTAAAAGATGTTATTCTCAGGTAAATATCTTTCGTAACGTTAATTAATGAAATTGACTTTTGTTACATACACCCAATTAGATTGGGTTTCTATGAAAGATCATTCGATCGATTCACCGTAACTAAGTTGCAAAATCAAGTTTCAGCACATTATCAAAATCAATTCTTTAAACAAATTCATGTTCTTGTACTCGGCTTGGATGTATTAGGCAATCCACTTGGCATCATTCTCGGTCTAGCTGAAGGAGTGGAATCATTATTTTATGAACCATACAAAGTCAATATTATTGATTTTTGCTTTGTGTTTAGTATTTACTTGTAATTATTTAGGGTGCGATCGAAGGTCCACTTGAATTTGCTGAAGGTATGGCTACCGGTGTTTTAACATTAGTCGGTTCAACGGTAGGCACTGCTGTTGGCGCAGTTTCAAGAATAACCAGTGTGCTTGGAAAAAGTTTAGCAACACTTACATTTGACGACGAATATAAAGATTCACGTATTCGTCACAGACAACCAACAGCCAACGTTGTAACCGATATTGCTGCCGGTGGAAAGAATGTAGTTATGGTGAGCTTTTCTTGAACTATAGAAGTATGCTAAAAAAGCACTTACAATATATAGAGACTCTTTGTACGTCTTTTTTTGACACAATTTTTCGAGAACAATCTAAATTAATATTGACTCCATTTGTAGGACTCTCTAAAGACATTTATGTTAATAGGGATTCGTTCATGGTGTAACTGGAGTCGTAACAAAGCCAGTGGCTGGTGCAGCACGATCTGGTGCTTTGGGTTTCGTCAAAGGCTTAGGAAAAGGTGTAATAGGTCTTGTAGCACAGCCCGCTGGCGGTATTGTTGATTTTGCGAGCACTTCACTCGATGCAGTTAAACGGTACTAGAGGAAATTGGCAACTGCATGTAATCATCAATTATACTTTGTTATTTTTTAAATAGTACGGCTACTCAAGAACATATTGTTCGTCGTGTTCGATACCCACGCCATGTCAGTCACGATGGTCTTGTTCGGCCGTATATTTTTCATGAAGCGATGGGTTTATATATTCTAAATGTAAACTGAGACCTTTTATTTGTGTTTGTTTGTTTTCATTTATTAGTTCTTATCTAATTGCAGCGACTTGATAATAGACGATATACCAAGACTGATACGTATATTGCTCATATTACATGTTCAGATAGTCCACCAAGTTGGCTTATGGCTACCTCAAAGTATCTTTTTTCCAAAATTTTTATTAAGCTAATTTTTTCTTTTAGACGCATTCTATTTGTGACCGAAATTTCAATTTTTGGGACTTATAATATTGATTGGAAAATGGCCTATCTGGATCTACAAGGAATGCCGGTTATCATGGCTGAGAAACAAGTTATTCAAATTCTAGTTAAAGTAAGGATAAAATATAGTCAAATGAAGCAGAATGATTTATCTTCTTACGATATGAGGTTCACAAAATCTGTAATTTATATTAATAGAAATCACAAGGTAACAGTACTTTTGACACAAATCGACCATCGAGTAAAGCGATTAAATATTCCAATCTGAAGGATGCTTGTGTAAGTTAAAAAAGTTCAATTTTCGATTCCATAATTTTTTTAAAACTTTTTACATTCATTCTAGTATTTTGTTGATAAAGTTACAAATGCAATGCATTCTATTGGACTGTAATTGATCATATTTATTGTGTGTTTTGCAATCTATTATCTTTTTGTATTCTTTACAAATTTTTGATTCCTAATTATTTATTTTTTGTGCCAGAAACCGATAGAGTAATCAGAGCATTTTTGAAATAGTGAATCAACAGACGTTTACTAATCCATGTGTAATTAATCCTTTTAAACTGCTAAATTTATGTGAGTTGACCATTTGTTCAAGTGAGGATATTTGTTTGAAAGTTGCTATACGTATGGAAGTAAGCTATGCTTTTTCTTTCTATCATATTGTTTTTTTTTCTAAATGAAGCTTTAAAACATTGAAAAACAATTTCTAAAGAACGTAACGTTTTTATTTTAATAGTCTGTCGGCCAGATTCAATTGAGTTGTTATAGTAGTAATTAGTGCGGAAGTTGACTGGCGTATTCATTTGTGGGCGAAACTATGCTTTATAAGTTTTCCATCTTGATTGCATCGTAGAGAAATAGCGTATCTCAAGTAGAAAAGTAACGGTAAGTGCACTGAGTTACGTTCAAAGCACGTCACAACGCTTGAATATTTGACATTTGGAAATAGTTTGAAGTATTCCTATGTAGCCTAAATTGTTAAAAATATTTTCTAATAAGTTATAAATAACTTACTGCAAAATTGACTTCTAATAAAAATGCACACTATTATCTCGTTATAGTTGTACAAAAAAAAGAACAAATCATCGGTTTTAGGTATAGGTAGAACATCACATGAGTTTAGGAATAGTGTCGTAGAATAGTAGTGAACGTAATATAAAAAACTATGCTGCTTTTACAGTCATTAGAAATCTCATCGGCGGGATCGGGTGAAGTCTATTTTGAAGAAAATCAGTGAAATTGTTAACTCATTTAATGTCTCTACATATTCAATCTCTTGCACATCGAAAACCTTGACTATACTCTTATAATATTATTTCATTGCCTTAATAGTGCCTTAATGAGCAAACTAAATCAAAATTACTATCGTTCTACCATATGTTCACCTGTAAGCTCAGCACAAAGCTTTTGTGTGCGTGAACGTCGCGACCGAACAACAGTGCACCGGATGCATGCTTGATTACAATCTTAGCAAGAAATATTCGAATAATTATTTTATAGAAAATGTTTCATGATTCATCGCACAAAACTCATAGAATTATTTATCTTTACCATTCGATCACACGAAATGAGTTCACATGAGTATGCATGTAAAAAGCTTGTTAGCGCAGTTCCTTTGGGCTAAAAAGTGGAACTCACATATATACCTTAGGCTAACTAAAATAATTCCTAATAGTTCGTCTGAAAAATCTACCTTAATTTTCAAAACCTATAATTAGGTTATCGCCCATTTGCTTACATCTGTAATGAGGGCGGGGCGCAAAAATCTCGCTTTTAAACTTACTCACCATGTTCTTCGAAAGTATATGCGAGTTCCACAAAATACTAAAAATAAGCCGATTACCTGTGTAAATAAACCCAATTTTAATCGTGTCGTATATTTCTATGCAAAAACGCAAACTTCTAGCGAATACAACGTTCTCTACTATTAAAACTGTCAAATTTCGCTATAAAAATCCAGCTTTCAAAATTATGACTCAATGTACTTTAGAAAACTGATCGTGATTAATATTTAGCATGAGTGTAATCAAAACATTCTGTCATGTGCATATTTTGTTTTTATTTCTACTTCTATTTCTTTGTGTTTCGTCGCCGAATAAGCGAAGAAAACAACCATGAAAATAAAAACTTCACGGGGCGACCTTGAGCTGTTTTGTATAACTCAAAAATAAGTATGCTTGATGACGCGACTAGTGCTTCAACACATAATGTGTGAATTCATCAGTCTACTACAATAATTGGCATGTGAATCATTATTTTTGAAAATATTTTGTAATTATTTATTTAATCACTTTTTAAGTTAACAGTTCAACAGAAAGCATCGCATCCGTCAATGTTTTTTATTGTTCTTTTCTTAATGATTGATTTTTTTCTTCATCATTCTATGCGATCGACAAGCACGCCTGTTGTGTCAAGCAACAACAAAAATATTCTTGCATTTTTTTTTCTTTTAGTTATCGACGGTTAGAAATAAACTTCAGAAAGGAAAAAATCGATCTCACAGAAGAAAATGTTGACTTATGTGTCAATACAAGCTCAATAGCAACCTGCATTTTGACTATGGTTGTTTTTCGTTAACATGTCGCGATCGTCGAAAAAGTGTGCGCAAGCAACAGCAAATGTAAGAATTTAGGCGTTCTCTAATATTTTTTTGATTTCTTTATTTTTTTCAAAAATTAAAGATTTAAGTTAATAGTTGTTTCAACGATTTAGAATGACCAAGTATATCATGATAACAATATCAAAGCAGACTTGCATGATGCAAATAATCGTCCAAAGAAAAAGAAGAAAAAACGTCGTAACTCGACATTGACAGCAGAAAATACTGTTGAGCCAATGATTATTAACAATAATAACAACCATCATGTTGATAATAGTCCTATTCAACTGCATACTCAGACATTAATACCTGAGCCTAGATTAATTTATAGAAATAAATGCCCATGTGATGCACATTACACTAAAGTATTAATTGAATACAATTATGAACTACCAGCTGATCAAATATTTGACTTAGTGTTTGGTTCAAATGAGTTCGTTCGAGTATATAGACAAGCACAAAGACTCTATGGTTAAATTAATTTAAAAAAAAGCGAACCACTATCTACATGGCATTTTATTTTTCTGTATACTATTTAGATTTGACTGAAAGTGAATGGACGCGAAATGAACGAACAGCTAATCTTGAACGAACACTTAATTATAAAGTACCTTTTGAAACTGCACTAATGGGTAAAAGTACGATTATGACACGTGAAAAACAAGTTAATATTTTCGTTTTGTTTGAGATCCAAGTCAAATGTTTATTTATTTGTTTTATTTAGACACGCGTGCACGATGTACCTGGCTCGCATTTTGTAGTTGAAACTGAAGTATCTAATGAAGGTGTTAAGTTTAGTGATACATTTTGTCTTCTGATACGATTTTGTATTGTTCAAACATCTCCGACAACAACCAATCTCCTTGTTACTGCTCGAATAAATTATGTTAAATCAGTGAATGGAATTATAAAACGTTTGTTTATCATTGATATTGTTTTTGTTAAATAATTTATTATTGAATCATATTTTAACCACTAGAATTTATTGAACGAAATTCTTATTCAGCATCACAAAATGGGCTAAAAGATTTAAGTAAGAAAATTTATTTAATTAATTGAGCAAGTCAAAACAACACGAAGTCGTACCGGTTTATTATAGATAATCGTCTAAATGCTATAAAGAATTCGCCGATAGGTAAATAATATTAAAAAGAAACACACCAGTAAATAAATTAGTATCTTTTTTTTATTTGTTTTCTAGACAGATGTCGTTTAAGCAATGGTGAAGTAACATTAACCGAATCTATCATCGAAAATAATCATCATATTAGCCAAGAAGACACAAATCCTGTGCAACAATTACAATCTAATACTACAACGATTACTACTACTATAAATAGTATCAATGATAATACGAATAGAAATACATTGTCTTCCGAGCACGATAAAATCCTGCATATGCTTGTATTACTGTATGAAAAACAAGTTTTATTTTTAAGTTTTAGCGAAGAAAAATATAAATTTCTATTTTAGGGTTGTTCTTTTAACCATAATGCATTTATATTTATATAATAAACTTCAACGAACAGATCTTCTTCTTGATACATTAATTCATTTATTGAAAAAACAGTGAATTAATCAATTGGTGATTTTAAAAAATTATTTTCCTATGTTTCTTTTTTGTTTTGTTGTTGTATTTATTTATTTAAGTAAAATGACGAAGAAATTATTTACTATGTATGATCAAAAGTTAACAAGAATCATCAGCCATTTGCACTCTCTTCAAGGTTTTGTTGTTCTGTTTGCGAAAAATTTCATGCCGCAATGTTTTTTGTTTTTGAAAAAGGCACACTTCAACAATTTCATTTCTCAAGTGAATAATAGCTGGTTGATTCTACGGACTTCTCTTTTCTTCCAATGCAATTTTATTAGAGAATAATAACAATTCTACCAGCGAACAAATCGTATTAATATATTGCAATCAAAGAAAAATCTTTCTTTAATAATAGAATCGACCGTTGCAAGACGTCATTTACTTTTGTGACATAACTCGAAATTGCTATTTTAAATAATCGTCTACTTTTTTTCTATCGAGATAATAGAAAGAAGTTTCAAAAGGATATAAAACGACGATTCGATCGAGTTTTGTTACCGCCTTGTAAAGTTTTAATTCAATTGAAGGTCTCCTTGGCATCGAAGTCTCTACTGTTACGTATCTGCAACAGAGAATTAGAACGATTTGTCATACAAGCATAATCAGGAACTTCTAAATCTGGTTGCAATTATTCTTGATACAAGATATATTGACTTACAAATGGAACAAAGACAAGTGCGATTCATAGTAGTAGATTCCTGCTGTTCGTGCTTTGCTAGTTGAAAAAGTTGCACCTTGAACTTAGTTTTTTCATTCTCTATTTTCTATAAAGGATGACAATATTTTTGATTACCAAATATTTTCGACCTTCGTTTTCCATTATCTCGCCCTACAATGAGTGTGCACGTGAAAAATATTTTTCGTTCGAACCCACACCTACAAATCTATATCCAAAATTTCAACTACTCTAATGCTCGTTACCACGCTCAATGGCTGTTGCCGGATTAAGCAAATCGAGTACACACAACAAAATTCAACCGGTTGTTTTAGGTTAATATATGTTTAAGAATGAAAGTAAATCTGCGTCTTTATTTAAAAGATGCGCACATGCTAATCAGTCTGATCCTGAATTAATTAACTTCTTCGTAGACGAATGTTTCCGGGATCTTACATTAATTTATTTTTGATCTTTAGACATAATCCTGAATGTGATTGAAGCAGTTGATTTTTCGTATAGAAAAATTCTATAGGACAAACTAAGAAAATTCTGCAATGGAACAACACGAAAAAGGTGTAATGATTCTGCACTTCACTAATCTGTAGAAAATCTTTTTTTTTTGTTAACGAAATGTGAATTTCATCTGTGAAAATTGATAAAACAAAATGATAATAGTTATTGAACAGAAATACATAAGAGGCATATGGAGATAGTTTATGAAATTCGAGAACAATTGTCGATCGCCAAGAAATGATTTAGTACCGAACAGTATAGACTCAATACGGGAAAAATTCTCAATAGTTCATTTAAAATTTTTAATAGATCGCATGCTAACATTATTTTTCTAAAAACTACTCAATTCGACGTAGCTTTTTTTCGCTCATTCTAAATATGTAAATCATTTTGTTATCAGAACAACCTATGGCGACAAAAAGCACCCATAAATAATAGAAGTTCTTGCATACTTACATCAATTTTCGACAACGTCGAAAAAATTCCATTTCGCTCGACAATGATACATAACCCGAGAAAAGTAATTAGCAGATTTTCAAGCTAAGTATTCAGAGACTTTCAACATTGCAAAAATTTTACTTCTAGGTCTCTAAACAGCTGATTAAATAGACATACCAGAATGTATTCGACAAAAGGCTGCAAAATATTGATATTCTACAGAGGTTTTTCAACTGGAGTTATGTGATATTCACTCTAAGAATATTTTAATGGTCAAATTTTTGTGCTGATCACGAATCTGAAATCAAATGTTGGATCTGGACAATCATATAAAATATACTCCGTTGATCTTGGCTCCGATTAAATATCTCATGTCAACATTTGTGGCGAAGACGAATTATTTTCGCTTAACTTTTATCTGAGTAGGTAGTGCCATAGAAGATGCAGAATTTCAAGGACTGTCAGAAAGTATACAAACTATTTTGGGATGGCCAGATCTGACGTGGCTATAAGCAAACTACTAAGAACTTCTCATTTTAGTCAATCATCATTTCCTTAAGTATTTTGACTTTGTTAATTGATTAATATGATTGTGTAAACATATGAATTGCTCGATTTTGTAGAGAAAACGCTTTTCTATCTTTTGAGACGTTTTCAAAGTCAAACAGATGAGCAGAAGCAGAGTAAAATTTAAAATACTACGGACGCCCTAAAAACTTCACCTTTTTACCAAATGTAAATTATGTATCACTTCCAAACGCTGCCATTTTTTACAGGCACATCAGAAAGACCTGATATTTTGGATTCACGCATGGTTTGGCTAGACCATTGATTTAAGATAGGTAAATCGAAAATCAAAATTTTACCAGCGGCTGACTTCTAACTTAATGACTAAGTTGTTCCGCGAACTCTCTCTTAATTAGTTATTCATTTGACTCGATACAAAAGCAAATGAAGTAACATGATTAAGTCAAGGTGTACTATTCTATTACAGATATAGTTTTAGTTTATTCAAATTATTAGAATATGCTTTTGCTTTTCTTTTCTTTTCTGAAAATCATGCTCAAGTAGAATACTTTATGAGTATTTTGTTCATTTCAAAGGCAATGATAATTTGTTCTGAACATTTTCCACTTGATGTATCTCTAATTTCCTTATTAACTTCCTCCATGGATTATTCAAAATGAAACAATAGAGCAAAAACGTTACACTACGATTCCCCGATTTGTGCACAAGTCCAGCATTGATACATTACAATGGATGGAGCAAATTTTTTGCATTAATATTGTTTTTGATGTAACTCTTTGATGCAATGCCATGGAGACTTGATGTATTTTTGGTTAAAAAGAGCCAGGTGTCTACTGCAAAATGTATAAAAGAATTTTATTGGAAATCTGTTGCGAAGGCTACACAAATCTTAGAACAGAAAGCACTGAAAAATAATTCAGCAACTTTGATCGCAATCTTTTTTCTTCAGAAATCTTTGTTTGAGCTTTTCATTGCTCACTTTCGACGCGTTCGAGCACCATATTCATACAGTTGCTCACTACAACGAAGGGTTTGATTTAGTATTAAAATACTTGGTATAGCATACAAGAGAATGAACAGAAGACAATTTGATTAAAAAAAATGAATTTGTTCAAATTTGACTTTCCAACGCGAAAATAAATTTTTGTCTGACTATCTGACAGAAAAATCATGTCGTATTCGAAATAATATTGTTCTGTAGAGGATTCAATAAGCTTTCTTTTTCATATAAAACATGCAGCCTCTAAGAATCTCTCTCGCAGAGTAGAGCTTATCTTTTCGACTACTATCGACAGTGATGAAAATTCCCTGACCTAGCTGATATTTTAAAAGTGTTCGTTTCGACCGGTATAAAACATGTAGAAAATTCCTTTTTCCTTTTTTTACAGCAATAGTGGCTTTGTTCTTACATAATAACACGTGGATTAAACGAATAAAAAGATCACTTGTCTAATTATAGGAAATATTTTCTAAAATCAAAAAACGTTGAGAAAGAGTTTTCCATCCGTTCATGTCTTTAAATTTTTGTGACTTTCGAGAAACATTTCTAATCAAATTCTTTTACATATTTTTGCACTCGACACTATGCTCCTACTAATCCAAAAGCAAACATCAAGTCTCTACGACATTGCATCACCAAGTTATATCAAAAACAAGATTCATGCAAAACTTTTGCCCCGTCCACTACTTCTTAGAGCTGTTTCTATGTGTTGCACACTATACCTCTAATAATATCATGTTCTTTAGATGAACTATTAATGTAACATGCTATTTCATTTGACTTTTCCTACGAAAGTGATTGGATTTTTTTCTTTTCTTCGCTTCGCATGTAAACAGGCGAAGAAAATATCATGTTATTGGTTTGTTATTTTTCTGGTCTATTAGGTTCATTCATCTTGTTGGTTTTTAAGAGATAATTGTCTACGAACAAAGTTATCTATCAGTATAACAACGACAAAACCAAGGAACATCACATTCTTGAAACATTTCAGCAGAAATCGTTAAAAAGGTAAAACTATTGAACGGATGAGTTGCATCAGAGAATTTATGTTCGCAGTCAGATTTCTTGAATGACAAATGACTATGCGAGTAATTATCACGCCTCCTATCTACGTCTAGTTCAAATTTGATTTTGGTTTGATTGAAGATTGATCGTCTATTAGTGGTCAATATCCCTGAGTTTTAGGAGCATCGAATAATATTTTGCGTAGAAATATTTTCTTCGGTATTCATCACAATATTCTATCGCAAGTATGATAGCAGCCAAATGACTGAGGCACGATAATAGCATCAGTCTTTTCTTGAAAAAACACAACAAATCTTCACTATTTAAAATATTAGTATTGCTCTGTTTTCCTAACATGAAGTGTTTTGATACCATTAAATTTTTAAAAACCTAATTTATTTTGACAAGCTGTCAGTATTTTAGTAATGAATAGGTTTACAATATTTTTACTACTTCCCTCGAGAAAATGCTTTCTCTCGCCCACATATCAGATTATGTTCTTTAAGCAATCTAGATTTCAATTAGCATGCATTATTAAGTGCAATTTGATTGAATTTAAGTATATATATAGTTAATGGAATTATACAGAAAACAAAGTCGTTGAAGTATCCATTCTAAAAAAAACAAAGATTTTTTTTGACACGAACTCCTCGACTAGTATGCAGCCTTATTAGATTTACTACAATTGCGCATAACATCTAGCTGTGACTTTCTTTTGTTTTTTTCCCCATGATTCTAAACGAGAAGAAGATAGATATATTTTGAAAAATTTCATAGTTATAACTGACATTTCATGAGCTTATTTTGTTGAATGAATAATGCGCCGAAGATCGACCGTTTACTATTTAGGCTACCTTGACAACTAGTTTGTTTACGTATGATTTTCATACCGTGACACGTTTACAATGAACGATTATTTCTTAGTTTTGATTTCCTTTGCTTTGTTTGTAAATTATAGGCTAGGATCATTGTACCCAATGGTGTCGATTGTGTTGTTTATTATATCTTTTTCTTTTGTTTTCTATTGTATTAATATGCCGTTTGTCGTCTATTGGAAATAGAATCTATATTCGATAAAGATGTAGAATATTTTTCTGTGATAATGCCTTCGCAATCAACTGAAACTTATGGATCTGATTATATATGTTGATATTCAGTTAGGTAGTAAAATTTATCTTGTAAAGGAATTCAAGAAAAGAATGTTTAATTTTGATGAGTAGCGGTTACATGTGTTGCTTATTGAAATAAATAAAAAGAAAACAAGAAACGGTTGTCAACTATATAAAAAGAACGCATTCGCCATCAGTAGCAGCATACAGAGAATGATATGCCTTACAACAACAACAAAAAAAGAAAGAAGAAAAGAAAGCGCCATGAATAATAGATCGAACAAACCTATTGTCGTTTTAGTCTAATATTTATCTCCTTCCTACATCGAATGAAATTGAAACGACTTGCACTATTGTTTATACTTCATGTGAGCAATTCTCATTCTATCTTATGTATTATTAGCAATTCTCAGTTAATATATTTTTCTTTTGCTATAAGAACTCGAACTAAATTTTCCTATCAAATGAATTTCTTCAGTATTGTGGACGTAATAACAATAGGTATGTAGTTTCTGGTAATTTATAGAGCAAAAATCTAGATCATAACATTATCACTTTGTTCACCTAATAGCCTGAAATTTTATGTGCCTTTTTTTGTTGACACGTACTTTTAAAGTATTTCGAGTTCTTCTACATAACACCTATTTGTATAAAATATTCATAATAGTTATGAATATAATGGCACAATGACATTGCTTGTTTCTCTTGATTATCGTACTCAGAGGTACTCTTTCTTTGAATCTCTTTTTCTCTTACAACCGACGCAACTAAACCAAGAACGTGTCAGACGTGCTGAAAATATCTTACGATTCGTTACTTTTATATTCAGTAAAAACCAAAGGCTACAATATTAACGAATTATTACAATTAGGTTCTACTAAGTTTGAGCTCAATTATTGTTACAACACACTGATATACTATTTCGAATTACCGATATTTATGTGCCTGATGATCGATTTCTTATAGATATCTTACTCGCATCCTATTTATATATTGTCAATCGGAAAACGATACTAAATTATTACTCTAATCTTGTAGTATTATATTTTATCGTTGATAAGCTTTTATTCAAATGTACCCAATAGGCTTCCTAGAAGTCATATGTTGTCACGCAATAGCTTACTTCTATTGAAATGAATAGAAAAAAACTTGTTCGATAATAATCGCAATCATAGGCACCCGTCGATTTCTATGCTAATCATTTTGAAAATTATATTTCATGATTCATCTAATTCTTTTATTAGTTTTCTTTTTGATGCGCAACAATACAAAGTGTGCTTTGCATCTGTCACCCATAGACATAAAGTAGTTATCGATCAAGGAAAGGCACTGGCTTCGATCATCATTTCTATTTTAAATGGCTGTAACTGATGGCAGTAAATATTTCTCCATTTCAAGCACACGTAGCGCCACCGGATAAGTGTTTTACAGAATGGTCATTCGAAGAATAAATCGGATTTCTAATACTCCATTTGGGTGTCTCGAAAACTACATTGGTTAGTATAATTAGTGAGAAGATCTAAATCTAGCAGCTTAGTTTCGTGATAGCCTAACGACTATCAAACGAATGTGGTAGACGATCCGATAGATATTGAACAGGTAAGTAAGAAAGACGACCAGAAAAGCAAAGAATGTGCACGGCTAATGACTCGTAGCAACAGAGACGTATAATAGCGTAAACTTAAGTGTTTAATCATATAGATAATGAGAAGAGAAGTTTTTGATCTGACATCTGAAGAACATCTCGCAGATGAGATCAATCCTGAAAAACAAACTAATTCATAGTATCAAGAATTGCTACACACTTTTAATATAATAAAAAGCAAAGAAAATGTTACGTGCACCAGTCTGGAAAAAACTGCAATATTTGTGTTTGTTTGTAATGGGTGCAAGAGCGATAAAGTATTTGAATTTTTTTTTCACGAAAACAAAATTTTTCAATTGAAATTATCTTTTTTTTATGAATTTCAGATATTATTCGGACGGGATGAGTGGTATTAATATAATTCAGAACGCAACATTACAAAATGAGTTTAATAGTAGTTTCGCTTGGCTTCATATGGGGTTTTTTGCTGTCACAATGTTTAGTCTTGCCTTACTTACTATTGTGGGTAACACAATGGTGATTTACGCTTTAAGAACAAATCGTCATTTGAGAACGGTAAGATTATGATTATGTTACTTTATTGATAGATGCACAAAAAAAAACCTCCATTGATATAGTTATTGTCATTTTGATATGAAAGATGGAATTTAATAAAAATCTTCTTATGCGTAGATGATCGTTTTGAACGAGTTGTTCCATTCATTGTTGAACGTCAATGACTATAGCATAGAGACCAGTACGATTGATTTTCTTTCTTCCAAAATATTTCTATTGCGTAAGCCAGAATTTACTAGTCGGTGCCTCTTAATAATTTTTCGAGCTTTTGCTTTTATACTCGCTGTCAATCAAACTTACGAACTCCTCACGAAAAATGACCTCGCAAAATATTGTGAGTCTCCTTCGACTTGATACTAATTTTTAAAGATATCAAAATGCTTTCAAGAACAGAAAAATACTCTTTTCCGATGTTATTCTTTATTTATCATTGGATTTTCCAGGTCAATAATATTAATCACTATTTTGTAAATTTGAACAGTCGATATCTGATTTATAGTAAAATGCTCAGATCAGGATTTTTTTAGAATTTCATATTCTATAAAGAGTCTAGGCCTCAAACAGTCGATTCACGACTCGGTGATTTCTTTTGAACTGCTAGATTTTTATTAAATATGACCATGAAGCATCAGTAAACGTATTTAAGCATAAACTGACAGCTCTTCTAAGAATCCAGGCAAATGCGATAAATATATGCTGCAATAGTCAGCATTTTCCTGAAGAGTTTAGTGTGCATTTAAAATTGATTATAGGGAAAATCTTATTCCGTTAAAGTCTCCGAAAAATCAAAGCACAAAATTTTGATGTCACTGGATTCCATCTGAATTAATTAGAACGGTAGACAAAGAAAAGTAGTTCAAAAGTGGGTGTTATAGATATTTGATGATGAACAAGTCATACAATATTTTCCTATTGATTCAGCATTACATTGAACTGTCATAATATGAAATAAGCATGCATCGCACATATTATAGATTTAAAAGAAGATGTGACTCATTATTATTATCAATCTTCTTTTCGATTCGAATTAGAAAAACAATATTTCAGAGCTAATTTACAATTTAGAACCATCGCTGAACTAACACAATTTCGATTTAAAATCCAGTTCATGAACTTAAACTTTTAAAAAGGTTTTCTTCAGGTTGCAAGTGGATATTACTCTGTGTGAAATGTACTGTGGGAGTGAAATGATTAAATTACTCAGAAGACATTAAGAAAATCATATTATTTTGTAGCTGAAAAATTAATCAGACTGCAACGAAAACCCCGGTGGGAATGTGTGCGGTATCTAAAAAACTAAAGAGAGATGGTCTTATCGATAAGATTCGATCAGTGTAGTTTACAAATTCTGTGAGTGCCACGTAATATTAAAAAATACTTCATGTGAACATGATAGAAACGCATGCTATGCTAGATATGTCATTCATGACAAAATAATAAAATATTCAGGTATTTCTTGGATTTCACACTAAAATGTTCTGCGGAATAAAAAAAGCAACGGAGTTTTCATCGTTTTTTTTTCTTTCACATGTTATGATCTCTCGAAAGACAAAAAGTTTCAGCATTGATCTAGTTTTGCATGTACTACAACGATCCATGCTCTAGAAAATTCTCTATAGAGGCATGATTATAAATTTAATTTTTAATAATGCTGTATGACCTCAAATGCACTCAAAATCTGGCGGCCCCTTTTTCTTTGACATCTATTAATAGCGCGCTCGAGACAAAAATAAATAAATAGGTATTTATTGGAAATTGTACCCCAGCGTATCAGCTAACAGATATAATTCTGTATTTTTTCATGGAACGCTACGGAATTGTTCTATTTATCAAGTTTTTTTAGTTCTTTTTAAATTAAATTGTAAACGAAAATATTCGTACCGGCGATACCAAAACGGTTTCAGAGTACTATGTAACTTGGTTATAAATACAATATGTGCTCTACTTAATTATTTCTCGTTTTCTTTTCATATTAACTTTCAGCTGTGTTCATTTGCGTCAAAACGTAGAAAATTATTCGAATTAGATTAATCTCGATTAGAAGAATAAGAGATTTCTGTCAAGGACATAGCAAAGTGCAAGAAACATTCAAACTTTAAGCACGATGTGTAACTCTTCGTTCAGTGAGAACAGATTGGAGTGAATTTTGTTTTGTATTTCGTTGCTTTCGAAGCATTTACTAGAAAATCTCCTGAATTTTTCGAGCATTTCAAATAAGTGATTAACTGAAAACAGACTTTCGTTTGATTAATTAGTATCTCGATCATTTTTTCAAAGCGTAATTTGACACAGCAATATGATTGAAACTTACTGTTAAACAAAATGTTCTATGACTTTCCGAAAATATCTAATTTTCTAAACACTTCTGTCGTTTTTAAGATAAAATATTCGTGAGTCAATTAATCAAACACAAAAGGTGACTTGATTATGTCAACTGAATTGTGCTCACCTATCTCAATAGTTTTCCTATTTTCAACTTCAAAGCATGAGATATATATATTCGAAGAAAATGCCCTTAGTAATAGCTCTCTGAAAACAAAGAAGCCTGTAGATGCTACTCTTCTCTGTGGAATTGCATAGTCAATCTTTTGATAGAAGTTTTAAATTAGAAACTATTCAACAATAAATGAGGAAACATCGGATTCGCATCCGATTGTTGTGTGTACTACAAAAACTGAGTCGATTTATATATGTTGTGAATAATTCTAAGAAAAACATCTTTTTTGACAAAATACCTGTATCCCCGCCCCTTAGGGATGGTCTGGTCAATAATGATAATTTTTTCGATAAGTCAGCGATTTCTTGACGGATCCTTCTCATCTTCGAACTCGACTGAGATATTAATGAGATCATTATGTGTACGCAAGTTCATGGCAATTGGATGAGGCTTTCAAAGATTATCGTGTTAACGGCCGGACGGACACACTGACCGAATCTAGTGTGTACTCATTTTTTTTTTGAGTACACAGAAAAAGGTTAAATAGTTTAGAACTCTGGTGCGGGTAAAGAATTACAATTATAAAATTTACTTACCTATAATACGCATAGAGTTCTTTAGTAACTTTTGTTTTTTTTTTGATTATCAAACCCTGTAGCTCTCAGGAAGTTCAATTTCATGATTATATTGTGCGTAGGAGAAAACTGAGGCGACTTCTTTTTTTCTCGTTTGGGATGATACGGCATAGAGAAGCGGTTGCATAAATCAACTAAGAAACTAAGCTACCACAAAAAAAATCAAATTATAATTTGATGGTCGTTTTACATACATATGCAACGATTCCAATTATTCTCATTGATTCATTGATTCATTCTCTTTTTGTCTAATTGACATAACTACTCGACCGAACTGTTTGTAGTCGAGTAGTCGGAAAACAGTTTTGCTATTCGGATTACGTAATAGATGGGTGCATTCTCCTTTTTCTCTCCCCCCGTCTGTCTCTCTTGTATGCCAATCAACCTAATCGATTAGAATATTTGTTCTGTCGTTTCCTTTCGAATAACCAAACTAGCATATATTCTAGTTCTTCTCTCAATTCAATAAATGTTCCATTTAACTTTTTAATAAATTAAATCAAATCGGATTGTCCTACTAAAAGATCATGGAAGCTGAACATATAATTTTCAATCATAATCATATCAGATATTCTGCTTAAAGCACTGTTCTAGTCAGATGATGGCTTATGATTAATATATGAAACAAGATGCGTGCATTGGATAATCAGAAGAGAAGGATTATATTAAAATAGAGAATGAAAATACAAGAACTGAAGTCTTTTCCCTGGGCTTAGTAGGCCAACCGACAAACCAAAAATGAACATTAAACGGTGCTAATAAGAAAATATTCATAGTAGTAACCTTGCAATTATGATTTTCCATCCAATTATGTCTTCTAATGAGGCTCGATTAAATAAAGTATGCTTAAAATATAGAAGAATATATGCGGTTTTTTTAATATCAGGTGAAATTTTAACCCCTTTATCTCATAGTTTTATTGGACAAAATGTTTCTTTCTAGGGCTCGAAAGATTAATATGGAATCCTTAAAAAAAACCTTATTAAACTCTTCGGCTTTTTTTGTCAATGACAGATGTCAAGGATAGTATGCTCATAGGATAGCCTGCGTACGCGCATAAATAGTCTGACGGGCAACGTTGTTACATGAAGAATAATAACAATATTGAACAGACTATACTGTGCCTGTGGCAAACATATGTTTAGATATCGAATTCTACAAGATTACATAATTATCTCATCATAGTCTATGCTATATACGTGCAATGTGATTACCATTATTTACTCATTTAACGATCCATTACAATTCACTTAATTATATGAATACCATAGATTATGACTAGCCAGAGCAAAGAATAGAAGAAATATTTCATTCGATGACATTGTCGAATAGCTGTAAAATATCTCAAGAAAAAAAAGTTTACTCTGCTTGTTACTAATGATTAGCTACGAAAAATTCTCTCGATTTTTTTCTCCAAGTCAACTATTTGAATTTCATATTGTTCAGTTATGTGCTGGTATACAAGACGTGTAGGCATCGAATATTTCCGAGTGAGAATAAGAACCTATGAATGATGACCATGAAGTATTTCAATATACATGCATGTATCGTCTTACAAAAACATGAAGGAACCTTCATCGCGTGAATGCTTCAATGTCGTTTGTTGTTCAAAGGTTATTCTGAATAGTATAATTATGTTTTCTTTCGTTTCGTTACAATTAACCTCATGGTCAAATTGTTATCTCAAATCATTGTATTATCTATACAGGAGTTGTCTGTCTCGCTAATGAAAATCAAATAAACAAGTTGGATGGCATTGAAGATAAATTCATGTGATTGTTTTTTTCGATCACTTATTATTGAGTATCCTATAGAAGGAGGAAGAAAAAAATAGTGTTGATAACAATGTTCGGCATTCTGTCAAACAAGATATTTTTTTCGCCTATTTCATGTAAATAAATGTTGTTATTGTACAATGAATAATAATAAACATTATCTTTGTCAAGGATTCTATTTGAAAGAAAAGAAAAACAATATTTTTTTATTTTGATCTAATATATAAAATGATATTTTATTTGAAACAGCTAAAAAGTGTCGATATTTTGAGATGATTTTTCTTAGATTTCGATTATCTTTTCTTCATTTTTCATTCAAAAGAAGTGGCGTTTCATCAATTCATTTTCGCATGAGTGATGCAGTTGTCTAAGAAAGTATTAGCACGTCGTTCTATTCATCTCCACAATGAATTATATATTTTGTTTTTGTCTGACAATTTTATGTCAAAAACATCGACGGAAAGAAAAGTTTGTCAAGAACAGAAATGGGATTTATTTTTGCTTGTCAATTACTGAAGGTTAATTGAGAATGTTTGAAGAAATTTAATACTGCTTAACAAGGATATCTTTGTTTTTTCAATTAGCTTGCTCGTATTAGATTATTCTAATATTGAATAGAAGCCAAGCCAACACGAACTTCCACATAGCAATTTAGTTTATCTTGCCGCATAGATTTCTTTCTTTCATCGTTATCTATTGTGGACGAATTAGCCTTCGAAACATACTCTTTCAACACATCATCTAGTTCTAGAATGCATTCTGACATTATGTGTCTCAATGTAGTACTATACATTGTTTGATCTACAAACATACAAATATATATATATAAATGAAGTTTGTACTAAGAGAATGAGATTCAAACGGTTGGCAATACGAGTTGAATTAACAGAATTACTAAGGGGTAATCATTTATTACCAGGCAAGTATATTTAATTGAAATCATAAGAAAGCATTCTCTGCGTAAAAGAATCAGGATAGTTTTATTGTCTATTTTTTTTTCACGAGAATTGTAGGATGTCGCCTTTTTTCAAGATTATGATTCAACGTTGGCACGAGAAAGTGTAGTTTTACTTTTTACATTTTAATGAAACAAAAAATATGCGTGCTTAGCAGTGAATCAAGTGATTTTACATGAGATAAGATATATCCTGATTGTCATGATATGAGGGTGTGATGAATTGCTAATGTTTATTCAAATAAGTTAATTGGAATAAAGAGATTATATCGATTTTTGGTGTAAGAAAGATGTTTAAAGATCTTGTTTTTCGTTCCATCAATATCTAGCCGATTTATTGATAGTTTTAAATATTTCGCAGTTCTTTTTTTTCTGTGTCCCCGTTGCTCTTATGCTTTGAGATTATTCAATTCGTTTGACTAGAGTCGTCATCGAAAATAATTGATGCTGGCAGAAAACTGCGTACATCTAATCTTTATTTCCACAGTTAGCTCATATTCGGACTGATTGACACGTCGCCGGAGATGTTTGTACTTTGTACGACTGACTGGTTGTTGATTTGAATTTAGTGCTCAAGACGAGAAGAACTTAGAACAGAATACATAATAAAGCTATTAATATTCTATTTGACTCTTAATATGTGAAAACTAAAACCATCAAAGCTCTCCGACGCTTTTTTCTTCTGAAAAGAAAAAAATAAACTACTTACAATGTTGAGTTTTTTTGTTGTTGATATGCTACTTGGTTTTTCTCGCTTTCCTACGATTAAAAACTTAAACAGTTCGATTTTCTGTTTAATAGCCTGAAGTGCTAAAGCGTATCGTAGTCGCATCATACTTCATATGCTTGTATAGTCAATTTTTTTTTCGAGAAAAATCATTCTCCTCTTCTTCTTATTATTATTCAATCAAGTACATTATATTTGCACCTCAGACTTTGGAAGAAAAAGAGTTCGCTAAATTTTGAATGTCAGAGGCGGAGGGTCTCTGCTTTTCTTTTTATTTCTCGTGCGTAATTTTTATATATAGTATTGAAGAAAGTTCAATGGACTTCTTCAATTGAGAGTCAGTAGAAAAATAATGAACGAGCGTTTCGATGCGACAAAAAAGGGGAGACTTCTTCTTATTCTAATTCATCGTTGCCATAATTTTCTTGCTGGATTATCTTCTTGGTGGGGAAAAATAGAGAAAGGAAGAAGTTGGATGAATAGTAGAAGATGTTAATCCGTAGGTTTCTTTCTTTTTTGAGATTTAGGATTAGATTATTTATTATGTCAATCGATTCTTTTTTCTCTTTGTAAATACAAAAGAATTGTATTTGATGAAAAAATACGAGACAGATTCGTATGATGAACCCGTTGTTTTCTTTTTGTTTCTCGACAAATTTGATCATTTTCTAAGAACTCAATAAAATACTTGAAAACTACCCATGGAAAATTATTCGTTATAATGAAAGTGAAAGGACGCGTTTTCGAAAAAATCGAACGTCTTTCATCGACTACGAACGCGTTCCAAAGAACAAATTGATGCGTTTAGACGCGTTTCTCAAAATTGTGAACGCGTTCGAACGCATACTTGTTGGTAAGCAACGCGTTTTTATTATATTGAACGCGTTAATAGTGGAGGCGTCTTTTATCGTACGAACGCTTTCAACTGATATGCGTTCGAACTTGTTCGCGGGTAATTCGTTCTTTTAGTTAGAAAACCAGTTTCTCCAAAAACACTTGAAAACGTATACTGAAGAACTTTTTCGACAACTTTCAGAACGCGTTCTTTTATGTAGTGAAAATGACTCATTTTAACTTAATGGAATTCATTATTTGAAATATGTATATCGAAATAGATGTAACGAAAGTGCTATGCCAATTAAGAAATATGTGTCAACATGAAAAAATTTCTTTCTGTTGCAATGCACTGAAAGGTAGTGTCTTCTTAAGAAAAGTGATCATCTATCTAGATTTTCGTAGTAAATGATTTTCCTTTTTCCTAAACTAGTTTTTTTTTATCAAACAAATTCGCTAATCTCTTGCTTTTTTAATGTACATTCTCAAATCGTATATTCTTTCTTTTATTTAAAAAGTAGTAATCGGGAAGGTTTCAATTGATTTTAAATATTAAACAGAAATTTTGCAAAAGTTATACTAGTGTATGCCTCAAATGTATTTATTACATTTTTATTTGCCATCGAACGCATCACTTATTTTTGTTCATAATAAAAATCAGAATTGTCCATCGATTTCTAATTAATTTCTATTAAATTCAGCTTTTGTCGATTTAAATTTATAATGAATTTAACTTTTTAAAATAGAAAAAAAATTCAATTTACTCAAATCGATCGTACTTTGCAAATTCAATTTAAACCAATTTAATTAAACTTGAATTCGATAAAAATCACAGTAAATGAGTTTAGATCGCCTGAGAAATATTTAAGTCTAATTACATGAATTTTAATTGAATTTGAACAGCTTTGTATTGAATTTTTATTAATGTAAGCTACATTAGAAAAATTTTATTGAATGTCAAAAAATATTAAAACGTTAAATTTCCAATATTTTATTTTAAAAGAAATTAAAGTTCTTTAAATTTATTTTTGAATTTATTTAATTTTTCGTAAACGTAAATGGATCAGTCTTAAGTATAAATTTCGTCGTCAGAATAAATTTTGTTTAATACAAATAGAAAATTTAGCTCTTCCAACATACGGAAGTATTGTTCATTCGGATATTCACTACTTTGAAACTGTAAGTTTATCTGGTCGAATCCGCTGTACAGTAGTAAAATCCAAAACGAATTGGAGCGCGTTCAGTGCGAACGCAAGTATTCGAATAGAGGAACCAGCAGTCTGAGAACTTGTACGAATAGCAAAGGAACACGTTCGAGAGCATTACAGAGTTAAAAATAAAATAAATAAATGATTTTTTTCTTCTAAATAAGAACGCGTTTTTTCCGCGAAAAACATGTTCCTATGGAACGATCAGAACGCGTTCCTTTTATTTAAAAGAACGCGCTTTTCATTACACAAACGCGTCTGAAAAGGTCGAAAAAGCGTCTTCACAACGCAGTCTTTTATCTCGACAACGCGTTCTTATCCGTTCTTTTTTTGAATTTTTTTCCATGGGTAATGTTGCGCTTTTCTATAGAAGTAAATGATGATAGACGTATCTATGGTTTTACAATGCATACGGTCTTATTCGTAGTAGGGCTTCATGCTAATTTTATTATTCATTGACGACATATTGAATTAAAATTTTGCAAGAAATTAACGTTAAGGGCGTGCGTTTGTTAAAAGAGAAAACTTGTATTTAGCAAGTCGTTAGAATTTTCCTTTTACGCAGCGTCTACATTTTATAGTGGTGATCTCACTTGAATGAATAGTTCATCCTTTTTTATTTTTGATTAATTTTGCAAGTGATAATTTTCGTTTTGCGCAAATCTCTCGTCGACAATCAAATAAATTATAAGATATAAGAAAGAAATGCAATGTGTTTAGATTCCAAGAGTAAACCGTTAGCTTTCGGATCAAGATAAGTTTAATGTTGAATTCCATCTTTTTAAATCTTGATGGCAAGCTAGGATCATAACGTCTGAAGCTCTTTTTTCTGCTGTGCAAGAGACATTCTATTCGATAAGTCTTTTCTTGTCGATATAGAATTTCTATAATCCAGAAAAATATATTATTGATGAACTTACATTGAACATAATATTGTAAACTTTGAGTTCAAACGAGATTGAACATTGAAAGAATAGTACTTATTCCAAGAGAAGTTTTATTTATAGCAACAATCGGAAATGCGAAGATCTTTTAATGAAACAAAAAATCCTTAATCCAAGCTATTCAATATTTCACAGATCTATCATTTCTGTATCAAATGTAAACATTTTATTTTCTCTCTATGATACAATTTAGACCGCAATGCGAGAACATTTTCGATTTCCTTTTTCTATTATCTTTAATTATATTTTGTTAAACATACACAGAAAGAAGAGGAAGAAGAAGAAGAAGAAGAATAAATATATGAAGTAAACTCTTCTATATTTTCTTTCAGATGAATTCATATTGAAATAAAACAAGCACAAAACAGAAAACAAAAATTCTCAATGAACAATGAAACAAATGAAACAGCCATATTGGCATACGTTTATCGTATTGAAACGATATTTTTACCAGCAATTATTGTGTTTGGAACTTTATGTAATATAATGACATTTATTGTAATGCGTCGAAGACGCATGCGTATATCATCAACTTGCTTTTATATGGCAGTTCTTGCCGTAACAGATACATTTGTTTTATGGACAGGCTGTTTAAATCAATGGTTGTATTTAATGCAATTTCCAACGTTAGTTGTTCAATCGAATTTTACATGCAAATCAGTTCCATTTCTTTTCGTCTTCTTTGCCGATGCAAGGTAACAAACTTGATAAGAAATACATGAACTAAGAGAATCTGTTATAAATTCGGTTCTTTTCTTTTTGTTTTGTTAGTGTATGGATTACTGTATGCATGTCGTTTGAACGATACTTCGCCGTTTCAAGACCCTTAAGAGCTTCACAGATGTGTACAACGAGACGAGCCAAATGGGTAAGATTTTACATCATTAAGTTAATAAGAGATGTAGATAAAGAAGTAAGACGTGTCAAGTTTTTAACAGAACCTTTGTGCGCTTTATACGCGCAGATCCATTTTATAATGAGAGAGATAATTAAAGATAAAACTTCAAGCAAAAATAAAAGAACGTCCTGCATAATTAGATCGACCTTGTACTAATCACGTAGTTTTAATATAATCTGTTGAGTACTAGATGACGAAAGTTCATTTGAATGAACTTGAAATCTAGAAAAGATGTAGTAACCTAGAAAAATTTTTTCATTTAGGTTTTAGTTGTCATCTTTGCCGTATTAGCATTGATTGATGGTCATTATCTAATAACATTAGAAATACAAAAAATTGATGACAACACGCACGTGTGCCATCCAACACGTTGGGCTCATCATTTTGTTCAGAAAATTTTTGTTTACATTGATGGATTAAAATATTCTGCCATACCATTTTTTTTGTTACTTTTACTAAGTATACTTATTATACAACGAGTATTTCACGCTGAAAGTATTAGCGCACAATTACGAAATCTTCGTCAACTAAATCATTATCAGAAATACTCATTAGCATCAAGTTCTAGTATTTCAGGTCATTCATCATTATTGATGGCCAATTCAACACAGCCAACTTCATTGAATAATACACGTGTTGGTCGTCGTATTACATTTATGTTATTATCTGTTAGCATTGCATTTTGCGTATTTTCAGCTCCGATGTCATTAATGCAGATAGTTCAAAGTGTATCAAGCCCAGATCATAATTTTACAGCATTAGCTATTGGCAAAGCTGTTGCTGAATTATGTCAATATATAAATCATTCATGCAATTTTTTTCTATATGCTCTCACCGGACGAATATTTCGTCGAGAATTTGTTCGGCTTTTTTTCCCCACTCGTTTTGGTAATGGTATTAGGAAGCCGGCTGGTACTCCTCGTACGGGTCTTAATGGACGTGCATGTTTAATACCACATGCAGGACATTCATCAAGTCATCATGGTTCACTTTATTCCATGAATAACAATCGGCAAAGTTTATATCAAACATCTCGACGTTTAACAGCATTTTCTTTAAAACAAAATAATACTCAAGTAAATAAACTAAATTTTCAATCGTTTACAATTAAATCGCCTTTAATATGCGACCGTAATGGTTTATCACCAGCAAGTAGACATCTCAAAATGTATTATGATAAATCGCAAATATTAGCAAATAAAAATTCAAGTGATAGTAGTCCGCTATATTCATTATGGAATTTATTTGGTCGAAATAAAAAACGCGAACTCATCGGTGATCGACCATTGTTATTTGTAAAAGCTTTAAAACCAACGCATCATCAATTTCAAGGTCATTAAACAAAACGATACGAACAGATATTTTATTGTTTCTAAAGAATCGTTACTTTTCTTTGTTCCTCCGAAACAGAATTAGAACACTAAAACAGTTTAATTGACAGATTTCAAGTGTGTATAAATATTGCATGAAAACTTCTACACTTGTTATATTATTCAATAAACTATTGATACTGCTCTGTTGTTTTGTATATATCTATATATTGTTTTCGATTGAAATCTCTTCTAAATCAATTCGATATAGAATTTTGCAAGAATAACTGCCAGGAAGCAGATGATATCAAGCGAAAAATCACTAACATATTTTTTATAAATTTAAAAATAATTGATTTTATAATTCATGCAGGCACGCATAAGAGAAATATATGCGACAGCGAATCAACAAGCAAAATGCCAATTGTCGAATTAATTTTTTTCATTAGAGTTTCTATGGTTCAAAGCATTAGAAGTATGATGACTAGAGAGAATCGACAATATTCTTATCTGCCTGTCGAAATACTCCTACATGATGAATTGAATAGATATTTTGTTTCTTAATAGTACATTCAGTCTGTATATATGTCGTGACTTCCAGGTTTTTAAATTAAATTTCCCCTACATTGTTAAGAAAATTAAGAAGAAAACAAGCACTGATTCGACAGGTATTTTTTTGGATATAGTCATTAGGTCACTGGGTCCCCAAAGGAGTTTTTAATAACATAAATCAAATAGAATGTCATACTTATGGTTGAAACAGAATTAAAAATGATAGTGAAAACAAATTGCGGGCGAAAAAAACTTTCTATTAGCGCTCTAAATAATTTTGTATGTGAGTAAACGAAGTCATTCTCTTTCAACAGTAATACAGCTATACTTAAAAGATGCCATTAGACACATATTTACATAGTAATATAATAATAGAGTTCTCTAATCATTTTTACTTTTAATGATCGTTTCCATTTATAGTTTAATGAGGATAGAGACAGCTTCTAGCAAAGTTTTTTCTCAATTTAATAATTACCTGAGAAAGGAAAAAGTGCTTATCGAATCGGAAGTTTCATCGTTCTCCGAGAGAATACTACCACAGGCTTTGCTGATTTCGAATAAAAAATCTCTTCATTCTTTGAAACACGATGTTAAAACAGTGTTCAAACACATCGAGATGAAGTTTGAACCATCCAAACAAGGACAAACATCACCATGGAATTATCACAAGGAAAATATCAAAGAATATGACAGGCACGGTTTATCTTACGCATGACTGAGATCTAAAAAACAAGAAATCATTATCATAATTATCTTCAGTACGTTGAACTCCGGTTTTATTTAGAAAAATGTATGTGAAGTATCTTATTGTTGAATTTCTAGTGGAATAGGTTAAAACATTACAAAGAAGTCTGTGTTAAAATAAGTATAATAACTAAAAACATCCTTGAACGTCACAATAACATTTTGTTGCAATGTGAACGCATCTAGCCTTATAAAACTGATTCTCAGAAGCGTATTAATTAAAAATTCATTCGGCGAATTTCTATTCTCACTAAAAATGAGTGATAATGAAGTTAAATTAAAATATCGTCACAATGGATTGATCGCCTGGATCATTTGGAACAGATTGAGTTATTCGTTGATGAGTGCAACTAGAAAGAAATACTTCTCGTGAAAACTGCAGTTCAACATACCAAACTAAAACGGATTTTCGACTTTTAAATATTTGCTTTCCAGGCTCTAGAAGGATCCCTATGATCTCTTTATTAGAGGACATAACTTATCGACGGCGGTTTTCAAAATAACAATGAAGACTAATGCAACAGTTTTTCATCTGAGGGAATTTTCAAGTTCTTGTCGTTTGATCTTTCCTATGATCGTTTTAGCACGCACGGTGTTAACATAACGGATCCCATTAAAGTCAAAGTTCCTCAGGGAATTGGCGGAAAATGCAGAAAGGAAAAACGCCGAAAAGGAAAATGTCGAAAAAAAAAGAAAACGTCGAAACTGGAAATTGCAGAAGGTAAAAACGTCGAAGAGGAAAACGTCGAATGGAAAAAGTATAATTAATAACAGTGTCGAAGAAAAACTGCCAGAGAAAAAAAGTAGAAGAATTTTGAAAAGGAAAACGTAGAATGAAAAAGATGTCTATAGATAACGAAAATTTTTTCTTTTGATTTGGTAATCAGTGCAAAGCAATTATTGAAGAGATTAGCATTACTACTTGGATCACACAAAAAAAGAAAATACTGCTGATAAACTTAGCTTTCTTTTTTTTAATTTAATTTTATCATATGATCCCAGGGCGAGAAATCCGACAGTAGGCACCTATCGGAACCCATCCGATCCGACTGGAATCCAATAGGATTTTATCGGATCCTGTCAGATCTTACAGAATTATCGTTGGATTTCGGATCGAGGAATCGATGTCGGATCCTCAGTGTCGGATTCCTATGAATTCCAAGGATAAACCGTTGTATGCCATCGGAAGTTCATAGGATTCCGACACTGAGGATCCGACATCGATTCCTCGACCCGGAATCCAATAGAATTGTATCGGATTGTAGGATATTTCCAGGCTACTATCGGATCCGATGTCGGATCAGTCAACCTGGGATCGAATTAATTTTTATTTTTCGTTATAATTATTAAAAAACGCAATTTTCGACATTTACCTTTCGACGTTTTCCTTTTTCTAATTTTTTCTTTCGACGTTTAGAATTTCTGCATTTCCCCCTTCTATGTTTTCCTTTTTTTTTCGACGTTTTCCTTTTCGATATTTCCCCTTTCTGCCTTTTCCACCAAACCCCAAATGGACACATATGCATATAGTAGATCGAAGTGAAATTCAATTAAAGCACCAACGAATATGAAAAGGATATCTTCCGAAAATATAAAGATCTCTCGATTGTATCAATATTCTGACTCCAATTGAATAGACGCAATCTTCGCCTTCTCTTCCATTTGCTCTTCATAATTTCATGAGCGAAAAAGAAGAAAATCGATCAACATGATTTTCATATTTAATTAACAATTCGTAGGTACTACACTAGTATCAGCACAATGCCCATCAAAAGAATGATTTCGAATTATCGAATCATTTTGTTTCGAATAGTAAAACAATCCAAACGATATACATAATAGTTATAACATAAAAAAAGAATTTGAATTGTTTCGTCGCTTGTTTTATGCGATCGGTCAATCATTTTGATTGAGCTCTGTGTAAAAGTTATGCCATTAGAACTTTTCTTTTGTATTCATCGTACTCCTTTTGCTTACCATCATACAACAAAATGACCTTCTTGACTAAATGGTGAGTATGTATATGCAATAGCAGCAAGTGTCCACTTGTGATCGTCAGAGAATATTCTCAGTAGAAAGAATTCACTTTTTCATTATTACAGCTCGCATAAATAAACAATTATCGGTAAGTAGTTGTTCTCTTTCCTTGAACTAATTGACTTTGCGTGCGTAAGTTGTAATCATTCTTTTCTTTTTATTCATTGAACTTAGCCATTCAATATTCCTTTTTGATACGAGTAAAATTCTACTCATTGCTTGATTTGCAATCGTGGTTTATACGATATCAGGTAACTTTTACATCTCATAATACTCGGAAGAATCATAAGCAAAAAAAACGGGATATAGAGATTCTCTTTGTTTTTAACATTGCATATGTTAGCTGCTTTAATCAGTTACATTACGATTTCGTCTTGACCCGAACTATTCTTCGCCGTATATGAAAATGATTGGTACTGAATAGCCATCGATCATCGATCCAAATCATTTGATGATTATCGAATTGTTCACACTTTGAACCATTATAAAAAATTACCCAGCGTATTCTTATATGTAAATTAGTAAGATCTCTCCTGTGACATTGAATCTAATGATCGCTTACTTTTCACAAGTTAGTGATGGGTCTCAACAAATATATGCATGTACGCGTTGTGCATTCAATAAATATTGTAAGAGAATAGATGTCTTTGTTCATTCTTTTACTATTGTACGGTTAAGCGCTTTGCGTAATTCTATCATCATCATCCAACACTAGAAAGAAAAGCCTTGACAAACAAGACATAAATAAAAATGTAGTTAGAAAAGAAATCGGATGTAGAATAAATGCCGTCATGAATTATAAACTGGTCTTTTTTCGATATTCACTATCGTTATTATAATTATTACATCATAGATCATTACATCAATGTGTTTATTTTTGTCGGCCGTAGGATGATGTTGATTCTGAAGTAGCTAATTTTTTCTTTCATTGTTTCTAGAGAAAAGAAAAACATAGACCATTGTTTAAGATTATAAATTATTCAACTGAGAAGCCCGTTTTAATAATAGAGAAGAGTATGGCATAAGATTAAAATTTTTCAAAGCAAATAGATTTTCACAGAACGGTAAGTGTTCAAATTTATCTTCTTTATTTCATTTTATGTTTTCATTACGCATGCCAACAATAAAAACAAACTATTCATACGACCACGTCATTAAACCAGTAAGCATTTTCACACATTTGCGTTCAACAACTAAATGATTTCGCAGCATGTCATACTTCGTTATTATATTCATTAGTAAGTAGACAAGTAAGACATCGTTGAACAATCGATAGAATTCGAAACGAATGTTTATGGATAAAGATGTTTCATCCAATCCTGTTAAATGAATCACAATGACCTATATATAAATAAAAATGAAGGTAGTAATTTGTTCGACACGCATTTCGTGTTTTTAGATTGTACAGACACGCTAGTTGATGGTCAACGTCGGCGCTCATCTATCATCGGCAATATGTTTATATATAGATGTCTACTCACTAATACAAATTAGACATGGTATATTTATTTATCAATATACGCTTATAAAAACTGCGTTATGAATTCATGCAATAAGCTAGATATTCAATGATGAGTGATGCGTATTTTCTTCAGCGATAGAGACTTGTTACTTCATATGAATGTGTATTGCGATTAGAATGGAGAGGATAGTTTGTTTAATTCTTTCTAAATACCAAAAATGAGCTTATTGTTTTAGATTCGACATATTGTTCTACGTTTCTATGCATGTCTTCATTATCTATCTTAATACTTTATATAATTTTGACAAGCCGTATTATTGATAATACAAATATTTATTTTACACAGTCAATTTATGATATATGGTGTCAAGAAAATATTCTATCGAATTCATTAGTTCTTTATCCTAATCGAATACGAGCAGGAATTTATCATACGTCGAATATTAAATCTGTCGTATATAATCTTATTGATGATGACGATGATAATAGTTTATTTTCGATTAAAACAAAACGTTTAGCTGATTTTTATTTTTTTATTTTGAATATAACACGACCGTTTGATATCAATCGAGAATATCAAAATATTTATGTGCTACGTCTTCAAGCGACTGTTATTACTATTGAAGGCAATTCGACTGAACAAGCAAAAGTATGCTCTGTTTTACTACTATTTGAAATTCTAGATAAAGCATGTCTGTTAACCCTTTTTAGTAGCATGTTGTCAAAACGCAACATGTTTTCCTGTAGGGACTAAAGCGTTTTAGCTACGTATATGAGGTTAATAAGTTTTACTTGCCTAGAGAATACGGATATTCTATGACGGAATATTATTTTTAATTAACATTTAATCGGAACTACAGCTTCATTTGGTCATTTTGACAATTGACCTACTTCCATTGTTAAATTCATAATATCGGAGATAATAATACACAATTTCCTGAAACCGATATAAGCTTTTTTTCTTCGTTCAATTAGAACTATTGATCCGACTTATATAATTTTAACCGACAATGAACTAAGATATAGCTCCGCACTCGAGCAGTAAACAATCTTTAAATTATTATTCTATTCTGAGTACGATAATGAAATTGGATTGACAGAAAAATGAAAGTTTTTGAACAACTCAAGAATGATGAAATCTTCACAAACGGAATTCTAGATTCTTGTTTTTTTTGCTTGTATAACATTTCTCATCTGTTAGATTCACCTTCATGTAGCCGATTCCAATGATAACGACGCGGTGTTCGATTTGGACGCATACGAACAAAATTTCACCGAGCCTATTGAAATGCAACAATCACTGATAAGTTTTCATGCAAGTGATGCGGATGAAATTCAACATGCACAAATTCTTTATGAACTATCATCGTCATTCAATGATACATTTTCACTTCATCCCTATACAGGAGAATTATATTTAGTATCGAATAATGATAATTTACAAGCGATTTATGAATTTGATGTTCATGCATATGATCGTCATCGGAAATATTTTGTTAATAATAATATAAAAACGAAAGCGCATGTTAAATTAATTTTTCAAGAAAATAATAAAATTTTACACCGAATACAAACAATTTTCAATCAGATCATTGAATTCAAAGACGTGATTTCAACATATAAAATTCTATTTAAGAAGAATACAAATTGGAATTATCATAATATTCATCAACCAATTTTAATTATTCAAACATTACCTCGGATAGAATTCTTTGAAATATTTCTCTTATTGAACTCGTCATCGAATTCAATCGAATTAGTTTTTCATCAAAATAAAATTTATCTAAATAAATTTTATTCGCAAGAATATAACCTTCAATTTTTCATTTGTTTCTTTAATCGTACGCAATGTCAATATGCAAATTATGATTTAACTTATTCAATCGATTGGAATTTATTTCAATTTGATGTCAAAACAATTCAACCAATCGTCATCGAAGAAAATCTACCACAAAATTCATTTCTAACCTATATTCAACTTCAATATAATCATATTGTTCCTGAAGAACAATTAATTATCAATTATCAATTATTAAATAATCATATTCAATTCAATTTAGATCCAAAAACTTCTATTTTACGCCTTGGTAAATATTTGAAATGCCAAATATATATCTTAGATATTCAAGTTGATATTTATCTCTCAAGCGCACGTTATTCAGTAAAAACTACTATTGAAATTGATGTTATTGAAATAAATAAACATCGACCTCAATTTCATAATCAAACATTAATCGAACTCAATGAATTGCCATATAAATTTCGAGCCTTTGATTTGGATGAAAATAAACAAACAAATGGGCGCATTACATATTGCTTAGGAAATTGTTTTACTAATTGTCCGTTTGAAATTAATCCGAATAGTGGAATTCTACAGCTACGCAAGCAAGAAAAGTTCAATAAAGCACAAGTTTATCATCTGCAAATTGTAGCGTTCGATTGGGGCGAACCGATTAGTTTTGAAGCGAAAATTGACATATATATTGATTTATCATCAAAATTAGTTAGACGAGATTTAACAGGAAAATCGTCGGATACGAGCTTATGGGCAAACCAATCAATTTCAATATTACCGGAACAAAGGTAAGATTCTTATTCCGTTTCGTGCTCGAAGCAGAAAAGTTGGTCCGAATTTGTGAAAATTAAATTGGCATTTTTTCGAAAGTTTCATCCGAAAAGTCTGTTTTGTTTTTTAAAGGCATTGAAATTTCGAAAAAAAATCGATTTGTTTCTTCAATTCCGTACAGCAGCATTTGAAACATTTTCAAAAAATGATCTCACACTATTCATTTTTATGTTTATTAGTTATCCTGCAAATACGAAGATAATCTGTCTTAATATTGGCTTTAATCGAAATTCAACATTTTATCATCTCGCTGAAGATGCAGAAATAAATACAATTATCGATCGCTTAATAATCGAAGATGATTCGTTTCCTTTGTTTATTAATAATGAAAAAGATAATCTGTTTTTCTATACAATTAATGATACATCGGTACCATTTACTATCGATCAAAATGAGAAAACAATTAAACTAATAATGCCTATTGACCGTGAAAAACAAGACCGATATACATTCGAAATAGAATTAGAATTAAAACCTACCTATGCAATGAAATTACAAGAAATAAACAGTTCTCCCGAAGGAAGCTCACTATTTCATTTTCAATATTCAAACAAATATTATCAAAAAATTCTCGTAACAATTTATATCAACGATGTCAATGATAATATTCCTCGTTGCGACGAATTTCATAAACATATTTACCTGAACGAAAATCAAATACAAACAAATATTTTCCATGTTCAAGCCATTGATCCTGATCAAGGTAAATCGGAACTTTCTTCATCATTCTACTAATATACAATCTTCATAAATTCATAGGTGACAGCGGTACGATTGTCTACTCATTACTTGATAACAATCAACATTTCACTATTAATTCTCACACTGGACAAATTGATTTAATTCAACAGATTGATCGCGAAAAAAAAACTTTTCTCCAATTATACATCATCGCTTCAGACCAAGGCCAACAACTACAACTACAGTCAATTTGCATGACACTACACATCACCATAGTCGATATGAATGATAATATTCCTCGATTTTTACTGGCCAATTATACGTATCAGCTTTTTTCTGATCTGCCACGCGATACAATATTTGGTCAAATTCATGCAATCGATTTCGACTCCATGAATAACCTAATTTATTCAATCGATCCAAATCCATATGTTAAAATAGACCAGTACACTGGTCATCTTCGATTGAAACATAATATATATCACATGATTGATCAAACTATTAATATTACAGCTCAAGTATCCGATGGTTTACATGTGAATTACACAGATATTTCTATTTCTATAATACGTGTTACGGAAATTCAAGAGCCAATTCTTTTACGAGAACCAGCTTACGAAATAATGATTAATCGATCGTTACCTATAGGAACAATTGTTACCAATGTTTATCATGATCTTCGACTTTTAGAATCATCGGTGGATTTCATTGATATCATTCATGATGATAATGCAATGCCATTTGCCATTGATCAACAAGGTATTGCGCGTTTATCTGATAGATTCTATTCAGTTTAATTCGTTTATTTACGATTTATTAGTTGTTCTTTTTAATCGTTATCCTCTCTATTTCTTAATGGCGACGAGAACTTATCTGTGACAGATCATTCCTAAATGATTTAAGACTGATGTAACGAATTTTTCACAGGGGGAAATAATTTCGCGATCTTAGACAGACTGTAAATTAGAATCGAGAAATTCATTACTACGAACCTCAATTGTGAAATAATAGCTACAACCGTAAATCATTAATGAGCCTCTTTCATTATTCTACTTAGGTTCGATTCGACTTATTCATTCATCAGCTGATCTGTCTAATGCAACGTATTGGCTATCGATTCGTTTAACTCGGTATCGTGCTCATCCGCCACATTCATTTGTTCATGTTCATATAAGTGTCCGAGAAGATAATTTCTATTCGCCGCAATGCGTTGATATTTATCAGAATGTAAAGATTTATGATTATTCAATTCCATCGATATTTGCTTGTGTTTCAGCATTATCATTCTATGGTGATGTTCAATTTCAATATTCCATAGTCAATGAGAGTATAAAGAAAAACATGTTTTCTATTGATAAAGAAACGGGCTCTCTTCAATTGAATCCAGCTAATCATATAGCACTATCGAATTATATGTTAACCATAGAAGCTCTGGATAGGCAACATCAATTATCGGTTGATTGTTATTTAGAAGTTAATCTGATTCGACGAAATCAGTTAACACCAACATTTTTCTATTCACCAATATATTATATTGATTTAATTGAAACTTCATTCAATAGTCAACGATTGCGACAACGTTTGTTTCAAGTTATTGCTTTATTAGATCATAAAGTATACGATAAAAATATTGAAGTACGTTATCAAATTATGGATTCTAATCAATATTTTATTATTAATCGTCAAAGTGGTTACATAGCTTCGAAACAAATATTAGAACCTAAGAAAATCTACGAATTTAGCGTACGAAAAAAGAACCTCCATCTTGAAAATCTCTAAAATTATCTATTTCATTTAGGTTGAGGCATTTACAGTTGCATATCGTGATGATGTTGAACACGATGAAATTATTCTTAGCGAATCTTCGATTCGTGGTAAATGGCGTGTTGTTTCATCTCGAATTATTTTACCAATAAAAATTCGTGTTCTACCTGCAAACGTCTTTGATCGTTCATTATCGTTTACGGATGATTCGACTATTGATATTAACTTATTGGCAACAACTAAAGTTGGTTCTACATTAGTACAACTTCAAATCAATAGCAATCGTACACAATGGTTCATTATGATCGGCCCTATTGATCATACACGTTATTTTCATGTAAATTTTCAGTCTGGTGAACTTATTCTTATTCGTCCTGTTGAAGAATTAATGAATGGAACAACAAAAATTGAACTTAACATTAATACAACGAACGATTGGATTCATATGGCTACAATTAAAGTAAATTTTTGTTTTGAAGCCACATGACTTTCGCATAGTAAATAAGTTCTTGTTTCTAGGTGATGGTTCATATTATTGATGATAGACATCCATTGATTTCTTTTTCTCGAGTGGATTATTATACTACTGTGTCAAGAACGATTCCAATCGGTAGTCGCATAACAGAATTAACCATTGAGAATTCATTGGATAATTGTACATATCATATTCATTCAGCTGAAAGAATTAAATCGAAGAATTTATTTCGCATCGATCCAAAGTCAGGTTCAATAACTAATATTCAATCATTAGGAAAATCGATGAGTCAAAAACATTTATTAACTATAATACATCGCTGTGAAAATCTTTCACAAATCGCCTATGCACGTTTACACATCGATATTGTCGATGAGGAAACTCCGAAAAATCAAACCGATTATTCATATCGATTTAGTCAAGATAATTATTTAGTTATATTTGAAACCTCATTAATAAAAAATCAAAAAAAATATTTAATTGATTTGGAATTAATTAGTAATGGTCACGATGAACAACGAATAAAACCAGATGCTCAAATTATCGAAGGTAACCTAATAGCTACAGTAAATCGTTGCATGAGAATTTAGCGCAGCGGCAAAAAACACCATCTCTTGACTAGGAAAATTTGTTCTATAACGCATTGAAATATTTATTCTAGGTGATCCATTAGGTCTATTTTCAATCGATTCATCTAATCAATCGATACTTCTTCTTGATGAATCTCGTTCTCGCTCTTATACTTATCCCATTGAATTAGTTATCATTGATACATCACAAATCAAGCCCATATTTTGTATTGTAACTATATTTATTTCGAATGTTGGTCTTCAATTCACGTGTCCCTTGGATTCAAATACTTCTCCGAATCTTTTTACATACAAATCCATCCCTCCCAATAGTATTGATCCGTTAACCGGTCAAAAATATCACCACTATGATTCGCTCATTATTCACGGTTTGGATACATTTACCCCTGCGTATCTTGCCACGTGTTTAATCGATTTCGAAATAAAATATTCTAATGAAACCATTGAATTTGTATTTGAAAAAGAATTTTATGATGGTTATGTCAATAATTTATTCGATTCTAAATCATTTGTCTATTCCAATCAAGAGCCAACGCAACTCGCAATAAAAAATCGAAATCAATATACAGATTCATTTAATATTACGTATCAATTGATGAATCAAACGAATATTAAATCCTTTGAATTAGACCAATCTGTTGGAAGAGTAAAATATATTCAAAATAAAAATTCATTTATTAAATATTCACTTCTTATTCTCGCACGATATCAATCCTTAATTGCATCGACACGTTTAAATATTTTTATTAAAGATTCTAAACAATTGAATTACAAATTTATATTGTATAAACCATTTGTTAATAATTATACTATTGGATATCTGAATGAATTCGGTACAAATCTTAGAATCTCCAATAAAAAAATTTCATCGATGTTTTCTATTGATCATACTGGAAGATTATTTGTTAGAAATCAGGCATTAATTTTAGCAAATGGAAATTTTTATACTTTTCTTGTTGGAAAAAATCGTGTTCAAATTAATATTTTATCCAAAGAAACAATTCATTGTTCATTGAATACATTCAATCTTCCCAATGACGATCAATTAATTGGTGTTATTGAAATTTTAAATGGGAATAAAAATCATTCGAGAAAAAAGTCGTGTTATCTTTTGAATTATAATCATTTATTTCTATTGGAACGTGAACATGGCTTCCTACGGTATCGTAATCAAAAGCAATTGATTATGAATGATTTAATACTTTTGATTGAAATCGAAAATTCACGTTGTTTAGTTACATTCAATGGATTTTCATCAATACCGTATATGATGATTAGGAAAGGAAATAATTTAGACAGAGAAATTGAAAAGTTAACAGATTTTAAAAAGGTATGAAAAATTAACTTACAGTTTGAAATAGTTTTTCAATAGAAAACGAAAACTACTGACTAGATGACGTCGTTCAAAAGAGAAATTCTCCTCGTTCCTGTACCGATATTTCAAACTCTAGTTGTTCGAAATTATTTAACGAAAATCGATGCATCAAACTCAGAAAAATAAGATAGCTGTGAGAGTCTCGTCTATGACAAAAGTTTCTCTGTATCACTCGTTCAACCCAGAGCATTTTCTGATTACACGATAGAAGAAAATACGAAAAATTAAAATTTTTTTATTGTCTCTTAACAGCAATCGGGACTCGTTCAACTTCGCAACGGTTTATTAATCAATTTCGACATCATTTCAAGTAAAGCTCCCTTATTCTCTCAAAAATCATATATATTTTCACTTGATATTACAAATAATACAAATAAAACAATTTTTATCGGCCAAATATCTGCTCAACCTTATAATATCAATCGAAGCCAACTTGTCTATCAATTCGTTTCGCCAGTAAAACATTTTACTATTAATCCTGATAACGGCATTATTGAATACATGTCAAATAACTACAACGACAATAAAACAATAGTGGAATATCAAATTATAGCTCGAGATTTAATTTATCAACAAAATACAACAATCAATATAACAATTCATATACTCAAGCCGGAATTTATTTCACTCACTTCTCTAGTTTATTTTCTAAGAATATCAGAAATTCTTCCACCTGACTCTGTCATCTTTCAACCAAATATGTCTAATGCGGAAAATCTTCAATATTCATTACACGATTCAAATTCTGATCTTTTTACAATCGATTCAAATACCGGACGAGTAACTCTGATTAATTATTTATCTGATCAATTTTATTCCTTTAAAATTCATATTTCTCCAATCAACAAAATACTCATTATTAAATTAACTGTTCTTGATTATAATAATCATCGTCCAATATTTTCTAATTTTCCATTAAATTTAACAATTTCATCTGAAGATACATTTGTAACAAAATTATCTGCATATGATCTTGACCCATCGGATAATGAAAATCTCAAATTTTATCTTCTTGATAAAAATCAACGGAATTTTTTTTCAATCAATGAAAAAACTGGAATAATTACACAAAACTGTTCTTCTAATCAGACTTTCATCCGATTAGAAATTGCTGTTGGTGATGGTTTATACTTAACGAAAACTCATCTATCAATTACTATCCGTTATTACTCGAAACATCGGCCAACATTTTCTTCAGATGAATATGCATTTGAATACAATAAAATTCTTGGGCAGATCTTAGCGTATGACTTCGATCCAGATGATCGAATCGTTTATAAACTCTATCTCGAGCCCGATGGCATTACGATTGATCCCTATTCTGGTTTAATTATGATTCATAGAGATTTTTTCCCTCAAACCATCGAATTTTTTGCTTCGGCATCGGATTATGCTCAACAAATAGTCTATACAAAAGTTCGAATTATTTTTCCTATTCAACCGCAATTCACTTCAAATCTATATTTCATTTCGTTGACTCCGCCAATGACAATTCCTTACGAAATTTTTCATTTGCAACTTGTTGATTCATTAAATCAACCGTTATCGTTCACTCGATTTCGCATTGATCAAACAAGTTTTATTGAAATTACTCAAAATAAATTAATACTGAAACGACAATTGATGCTATCGAAAATTTATCATTTTAATATTTATGGCAATTGGAAAAATTTTACATGTCAAACTTCAATACAAATAAGGATGGCTACAAAGAATTTCACATTGAATAAAAAATTCTATGAATTTTCTATGGAAAAAGCAATTTTAAAAGAAAATTCTTTTATGGAAAAATTTGATGCGAAGAAAAATTCTACTTTAATAATAAATTCAACGCCATTAACGAGAAGCAGCTGCATTGAAAATTTTTATATCAAACAAAATAAATTATTTTTTAAAAAATTTCCCATCCTATCAGATTTATGTTTCTTTGAAATACAATTAATCTACGAAAACTCAATATCATTAAGTCAAATAAAAGTTTTATTTATCGATTCGAGTATCAAACCAAAATTTTCATCGAACATTTACTATTTTTATACCGATAATATTCGTGTATTTGCAACAAGTTTTAATGAAATTCGTTATAGATTGCAAACGAATCCCTATGGTTTCATTATCGATCCAACCAATGGAATTTTATCATTTAAATATGATTTCAATAGAATGAAAACATTCCATCGTATTCAACTATTCGTTTATGCAATCGATGAAAAAACACTATTTAACGATACTGCTATCGTTCATGTTATATTTAATAAAGCAAATCAACAATTTAGTATACCTAGGGAGATTTCAGCATGTCAGAATACATCAATATTGATTTCAGATCAAACTCTACCAGGTAAGACAAACCCATCTTCCATACGATTAGAAAGACCCATGAAATCTTTTACAAAGGGGAAATTTTCAAATCCCAAAGTTCATCATTTCTTTTTCTTAGGTACAATCATTCAAACTATCCAACTGAATAATAAAAATTCAAATTATTATTATATTCTCTCCGGAGATAAATACGGCCTATTTTCTATAAATAACTTGGGCGAACTTTCGTTAGTTTCGTCAATACTCAATCAAACTTCTGATGACTACTTTGAATTAATTATTCTTATGTCGTCATTATCAAAGTCCTATTGTCGTACTAATATATCAATTGTTCGATCACCGAATTGGTCGTATTTTATCTGTCCAGTAGTAAGTTATTTTTCTATATTTTCTGCTGACAAGAAACTGTAAATATTAATTTATCTAGATGCCAATTGAATGGATGATCGAAGAAGAATCTCCCATTGATACAGAAATCGGAAGTATCAAAGAAGTACTATTAATGATAAATAATAATTCACACTTGGTCGAACTAATTAATATGCAGCTAATCGGTAACTCTGATGCACAACTATTTCATTTCAACAGTTCAACAGGTTTATTAACTTCAAAATCTCGTCTCGATTATGAACAAAAACATATTTACTCATTTTTCATTACTCTCGAGCCGAACGAACTTCATTGTTCATTTCCAATAGTAATCAAGCTAATTAATATTAATGATAACGCAATAAAATTAGATTCAAAATCATTAATCTATAATCTCAATGAAAATAATCTTATTCCTATCTACATCGGTCGTATAAAATTAATCGATATTGATCAACTATTTTTATTCGAATATAAATTTTATCTTCGCAATTTTTCATCGCAAATTTCAATCGATGTAACAACTGGTTCAATTATTCTGCTTGATAAACTCGATCGAGAAATTCACGGAGAAAAATTGCAATATGACATTATTGCCATTGATCGTACGAATCAGAAAAATCTAACCGATAAATTCACTATTTTTATCAATGATTTGAATGATCATGGACCAGTGTTTGAAAAAGATCTGTATCAAATCAGTATTAATAAATCTACTCAGCCAGGAACAATTATTTTTCAAGTAATGGCATTCAGCTATGATCCAATAATGAATGGAAATATAAGTTATTATTTAATGAATTCTTCGTTTATTTTTTCCATTGATAAACACACGGGAGATATTCGTTTGAATGCATATATTCCGTCAGCGATGACAAGCGTAACATTAACTGTTCAAGCGAATGAAGATGACATTGATTTAATTGATCGAACAAATGTTTGTATAACGATTATAAATGATGATTATATTTATTTTACACTGGAAAATAGAAATCGATGTTTTATTGACGAAAACCAACCTAATGGAACAAAAATTTGTACGATCGGAAAAGATTCCATCGATTTTATCTATGATTTAATGGATCCGACGAATACATTTGGTATTTTATCTAATAATGGAACTGTTATTAATCGAAAAATATTTGATTATGAAATTGATAAACACGAATATAATGTATCGATAATTGTAAAAGATCGAATGAATCAGGTAATGAAAATATGTCCCGAAAAATAGCTACTCCTCAGTCACAGTAAATAATGCTCTATAAAATCAGATATTCGCTAGTATGAGCTCTAGCATGCGCTGGAAATCCTTGTAAAAGCTTGCAGCATTCAATAAGATTCTCCTCTAGCATAATTTGAAAATGGAGAATACTCTGTTATATATTTTATTTCAAACGTCTATGAAAAAAAAACTACTTTCTATTTAGTCTATATTCATCACCTCAATGAATCTAACAATACATGTTCGTAATTTAAATGATAATTCTCCGGAATTTCTAACTGAAAATTTCACGAGACTTTTATATCTCTTTTATCCGTCGATGAACACAATTCTTTACAAAATTGACTTTATTGATAAAGACCAATCAAATTTAACCTACGAAATTATTAATGATATTTCTTCAACTTACACTCTTCGTACCTATTCCGATTCAATCGAACTTCTTCTCAATAGGCCTATACTAAACAATCGTCAAGATAATTTAATTATTCGTATTTGGGATGATAATATATTCTTCTCAGATTTAGATCTTTCTATAATTTATCTTCACGATGAAATTGATTTTCCAACAATAACATCACAAACCATTCAAGGCTATATAAATTTTGAAGAAAACTTTCTTCCCATTAATCTCGGCCAATTATTTATTGAAAATCATGCACAGTATGAGTACATCCATTTTAATTTAATAGCCAATAAGAACTTTTTTCTCAAACAATTATCAAATAATCAGACTGAACTTTATTTCAAACCACTACATCAAACAGCTTCTACCGAATATCGAATACGTTTGACAGTGATGGCTATACCGAAACCAATACCTGGACTTGTTCTACAAAATAATACACAAATTTTCTTCCCATCAAATATTCAATTTCAAACGATTAATATTCAACTTCGATCTATTTATCGTGACATGTTAGATCGAACAATATCCTTACTAATAAATATTCCGTCTAATTTAACATATGAACAATTTATTATTCATAATTTATCCTCCATACGTCAACATTTAGCTGAAATTACGGATGTAAATATCGATCATGTTCATATTTATGCACATGAATTAAAACAAAATCAAATTGAACTACTTGTCTCTATTCTACATTCAATATCGAAACATTACATACACAAGAAAGTTCTTTATAATCAATTAAAAAGTTCAACGAATATTTTTGAGAAAATTCTGTTGAATCAATGTGACGCAAATTCATGTGAGAACAATGCTCATTGTACAAGTTATATTAGTTTATTATATAATCAGTATAAATATTTTTATTCGAATACATATCAAAGTTTAGTACCAAAATATCAATGGAATATAAAATGTTTATGTATGAATTCGTTCTATGGAGAACGCTGTGAGTTAAAACATGATAAACAATCTCCGTGTTCATCGAATCCTTGTTCATTAATGGAACGCTGCATTGAAGAAAGTTCAACATTATATTCCTGTCAATGTGTAAATGAATTATGTAATGATAATATTGTTCTTGATGATAATTCATTTGAATGCATCAATGTTAATTCGCCAACATGTCGTGGTAGGTTTTGAATTATTTATCTGACTTAGATATTGCGAGCCAGAATGATGCCATTTATTATATCCTTAGTTCGATAGGAGTATCAAATTGAATGAAACAAAGATTTCTAGAAATGGAGGTGCTTTTCTTATATAGCCAACCTCACATTGTCGACCTTTCCACGATATTTTTTGAGGAAGTTATATTCATATTTGAGAAACATCCAATAAGAATGATGTTCACGTTAGTAAACTATATGCGTACTTCTCTTGTGGCGAAATTTCTTTGTACAGTTCAATAAATTTTGAGTAATAACGATTGTGTCGGGCATGAGAGCATTGCTTATTTTTACCTATTTGTTTAGACGCATCAAATGCATTGACTTTCAATGGTCATAGCTTAGTACGAATAAATTTTACCACGAACATGCCACTACGTATAGAGGTATCATTTAGTTTTCGTACACAATCAACAGACGGTAAATTACTTGAATTAATGTATTTCAATGCAACTAAAACGACACATGATTTGATAATTATACAAATTATTGATGGTTATCTTAATGTTGACTACAATGAAAATATTCTCTTACAATTAAATCAACTGTTAATCAATGATGGCCTATGGCATGATATTTACTTTTCAATCGATTATTCTCATTACTATTATCTTATTCGGCTTGATCATGTTTTTAGTGATAAAATACTTTTATCACAACAAATTCATTCCGATATTCTTGTACAATTAATGATCGGCAGCGATTTCAAGGGCTGTTTAGATAATATAACATTCAATCATGAAATGATATTTCTCGAACAAAAAAACGACTCGATTGAATTTATTGGTACAAACAAAGGGTGTCTATTGACAGAGATCGTTCGAAAATATTCAAAAACAAATGATATCTGCTCATTATATCATCCATGTTATCACGGTGGAATATGTACAAATCATGGATTAAGTTTTACATGCAATTGTTCACAGTCACGTTTTGCTGGGGATCAATGCCAATTGGATTTGTATCCTTGTCAAAGGCATCCATGCCAATATCATGAACAATGTATACCATTACTAACTGATTCTAATCAATTATTTACATGCGTTCTGTCGATTGTTCCGTTATCGGTATCAATAAAACGATATTTATATATTGTATTTATTGTTCCATTGTTTATGTGTATATTATCAGTATTAGCTATTTGCCATTGTAGAAAACGAAAAGATAATTCGATAAAAAGTAAACCATTAGTTTCAGCACCATTACTTATTAATAAACGATCATCATCAACAGATCCAATTGAAAATCCAACACAAACGTTACTCAAATTGAATTACAATGGAAGACAAACATTTGAAACTATGTCCTATGGGGATAATAATGGTCATAGAAATTTAATAATGGATTATTTAAATAATAGAGTAAGATGAATTTTTGCACCAACGAGGAACCGTTTTCAATTATTCCAGTGCTCCCGGGGTTCGGAATTTTTGTATGCGATGCAGCTCAGTGAGGTATCAGATCTATCTGTCAATAGAAGATCTTGAAAATTTCGTTTTAAAATAATGTCGAATTTCTAAGATACTACTCGTATCCCACAAAAATGCTGCGATTTTCTGTATTTTGAAATGAAATTTTCATGGTATTCTATTGATAAATAGATCTGTGTTTGAGAAGAATCTTTGTTCGAAATGTCATAGTCAGATCTTTTTATTTATACGGTGCTACACGTCGAAATTCTAGTAAAATTCCTTTAATTCTACATGGAAGACATAACGCGATCTTTCTTACCTTACTGAACTCTACCTTATGCAAAAAGTACTTGAACAGCTGAGTTTTTCAATACGACTTCATTTAAAGTAGATTGTGAAATTTCTAATTTAATTTAATTGTCACTAGAATAACCAACAAGCTTACCAATCATTGAATCGTCGTTCGGTAAGTTCACTCTAATAAGCGAAAGAAAATGTATCTATGTATGTGCTTTTGAATTTAGTATGACTCAAAATCTTATTCGACTAGTGATCAAATTACTGTTCCATCCGACGAACCTTTTATTAATGATAGTGCCACTGATTATGGTTAGTTTTTATTATTCGATGTGATTTAATCTATTTCTATCAATCTATGTCTATATCGTGTATTTAGATAACGCATATATTCCACAAGCAAAAGAATTATTCGATTGTAAGTGTAATAATTTAATCTACTTTTATGTTTATTTTCTTTGTTTTTTTAGACTCGTTATCGCCAATAAGTAAGTTTTAATTATCATTTATTCTAATTTAGTAAATAAAATTTTCTCTATTGCAAAAACAAAGATTATTTTAATGCTCAAAACGCAGATAATCAAATAAGTTATCAAGTTCGTTTGAATTCCTTATCGAATCTAACAGAAAATTTCGCCGAAGAAAATTATCTTAATTTAACCGAATCATCAGATGTGTCTAATAATAATAATGATCGGATTCTGTTGTCATCTTCAAATGCAAATCGAGATCATGAATATTCATGTCTGATTAATCATAATGGTATGTGTACATCGGTATCATCATTACCAAAAGCAGCTATCTATGCTAGAATTGTTAAAAGTAAGTGTTAACCATTGAAAATAAAATCTTCTAGAAAACTTCTATTTTCGAAGCACATAAATTAACAAATACTGGTCTCGATAACATCGAATGTCATCGATTGAGTAGTACAGTGAATCCAGCTCCAATACAATTTCTAAGACAAGTAAAAAATGACGACATGAAAACAAGTAATGCTACAGATGGTCAACATCATCGAAGAAAATCCAATAGACTATCTTCTTTCTTTCAAACTGATGTATAAATTCGAAACGAAAACGAGTGTGCCTTTTTCTTCTGTCGTTTTAGTCCGGTGATATTCTTTCGATATTTACTATAAAATATTAAACGAACAAATATTCATCAATCAGTATTGTTCATATTTATTGCATCACACTTGCAGTGATGTAGTCTATTTGATAGACTTTGATATTTAGTGAGCACAATAATTTAGCCATCTACACTCTCAAGATGGTTATCCAGCGAAAAAGTATTCCTGAATATTTATTACGATCACAATTCTGTGATAATTCCGGTAATATCTCAGAAATTCTCCAAATTTTAGGAAAAATTTGACGTGGCTCACTTTCAGATGATGAACTGTTGCCTCATCTTTATTCGAATGATTCATACAATTGAGTAGAGCGCTGTATGCCATAAACATTGGCATAATCGAATGCAATACTTTTTGGTGTATGTTAAAAGGACGATATTGTTTCACCAATCTAGCTATTCAATATTTTTCGTAGTCATGAGATGAATCGTGCCGGCATTTCGTTGATCTTGACTGCAATTAGTATAGGTCAAGATCGTGTTGCCAATATTTACAATCGTGGTTCATGAGCATATGGTACGAATACGCCAACGTCGGATCGAGACCTTATAGTTGTTGCACGTCTCATTCATCAAGATCCGTTGAAGTTTACATCTGATTCTGATTATTCTCATGAATTTGTTCTACATAAATTACGGGATCTCTACGATATTTATGTGCATTCATCTGAGAATTTCGAAAAACTACTAGAAAATAAATGTGGAAACTTCGGAATTCATCCGAGAGTTATGTGTACTGCAAAAAGTGCATGGGACATATGAATCATTCTAGAATGTTTGAAAACCAAAAGTATCATGAGAAACTAGGCAATTTGATTTCTGGATGCAGTTTTTGTGCATTTTGAGACGTTTTTCAGGCGATGTTTCGTTAGAAAGCTACGATTTAGTTCAAAACTAATATCAGATTCAGAATCAGCGTTAAAAACTGAGTCGATTTATATATGTTGTGGATAATTCTGAGAAAAAAAAGTTTTTTTTGACAAATCCCTGTACTCCCCCTCAGGGATGATCTGATAAAAAATGACAATTTTTTCGACAACTCAGCCATTTCTTGGCGGACCCTTCTCATCTTCGAACTCGATCGAGATATTGATAAGACAATTCTGTGCACAAAATTTCAGCTCAATCGAATGTAATTGTGAAGAGTTATCGAATAAACGGACAGACACACTGACCGGTTTTAGTAGTGTACTCACTTTTTGAGTACTCAAAAAACTGCCTAGATTGCGTACAATGTTTGTTTTTACCCGATGAATTTAAAATCAAAGAAGAAATAAATTTTACAAAAATTTATTTCGAAAAATATTATGATCCATTAAGAATAGAACAAGCGGCTCTTGATGGAAGATATTCTGATTTGTATTTGTATAAATTTAGTTTTAAGCCATTTTTTCAAAGCGTAGTTAAAGACAACGAACTGAAACACGTCAATATTACATATTGAAAAATTTATTTCATGGCCTTCGATGCTTAGCCTTTGCTGAACAATTAATGCAAAGCCGATCAATATATGACTTCAAACGTGCAACGCCAATATTCTTCGAGATGAAGAATATATTTGGTGGCCAAACAAATAGTCCAAATATGAAGCAGTAATATAAAAAAAAGAAAATATTTGATTATTTTTAATTTTGGAAGAATGTTGTTTTCTCTGATTTCGAGTATACAAAATTATGTGTATTCCCTCGGATAATAATGCACCGAATAATACATTATCTCGATTAATAGCACTAGCACATTATTAGGGGTGTCACATTTAAATTTAAAAAAATTTATTAAATCGGGAAATAAATTTTCAAAAATTTAAATTTAAAATGAATTAAATTTTTTTTGAATGAAAAGTTAAATTTAAATTTAATTAAATTTTAAATTTTGTACCATTTAAATTTAACTAAATTTAAATTAAATTGTTTGAAATTCAAATTAGTTAAATTTTGAAAACTAGCAGATAAAAATAGTTTTTGACTCGATTGCTACTATTTAAAGTCAAATTTGAGTATGTTTCCTGTTTTCTAAAGTTAAAACTAGTCATTCTTCTATGAATTGTGCTATTAAATATATTTTTATGAGTATCCCAGTATTCTGAAGACGAAAGATGACGGATCCTGCATAATCTGTAGAGAAATTTTGGCTATTATAAATAAATATTAACCTAAAATACAAGGTTTTTTCTCATTTAGTATTCACTACTGTAGAAGTCACGTATTTCTCTCATAGCAATTATGTGTATCGATCCAAACAATTTATTAAATTTAAAATTTAAATTTAAAAAAATTTATTAAATCAAGAAATAAATTTTCAAAAATTTAATTTAAATTAAATTTAAATTCTGAAAATTTAAATTAAATTTAAATTCTGAAAATTTAAATTTTATTTAAATTTAAATTTTTCTGATACAAAAATTTAAATTTATTTAAAATTTAACTTGATAGAATTTAATTTAAAATTAAATTAACTTTTCATGAAGTTAAATTTAAATTAAATAAACTGCAAATTGACACCCCTACACATTATGATGGTGAATATCCTTCGATTTTTAAACAAGTTGAACAAGAAACACGTGAACATTTTAATAACTTTCTTATCAAAAGTATTGCGATCGCATCATTAGCATCAGACAAGAGTGTACCACACAAACTGATATGGAATTTCGTTTATTCTGGGATAAAAATAATTGTTTTGAATTTTACTATAAAGTACTAATAGGAGAAGATCAGCACGAAGAAAAAATTGAAACAACTTCAAGATCTGTGTAGATCAAAAACCAGATTTCATTTATGTCGATTACCGAATGTGTTGGAAGCAACAAACAATAAGACGTTTGATTATATGCTAATGACGTGTCTTTATAATGGTATGGGTCGAAACAAAGCTTTCGCACAGAGCGATACATTTGTGAATTATTCAAAAGAAAAAGTTTTTTACACCAGTAGACATTGTACATCAGTTTATTGTTTATGGCGAAAATTTTCAAATTGATGAAAATAAAACGATAGTTTAGTTTGAAAGACAAGCATAATGTGAATACAGAGATTTCATTTGTTTTGATGCGCTCACAGTGTTTTGTTTTGCAAAATCAACCAGCTTTATTTATTAAAAGTAGATGTTTACATTCTCCTAACTCGTAGAAGACGAATTCATTAGAACTGAAATCCAAAAATCAACCAGTCTATTCGTTATGATAAATAATTATTCACGATAGTAAATTGCGTGTTTAGATGATATCTCTATCTCATGTCGATTTCCAAATGAGATTGTGTTAAGCGAAGGTAACACAGGCGATATTTGATAGTTTCCCTTGCAGACATGCATGATTCACTGTTTTCATATTCGACAGTTAGTGTGTCCAATTTTCTTCAACTAATCGTTCATTTCACGTGGTGCCCTTGTTTTTCTTACAGGCCTATAGTTCAATTATTCAAATCGATCAAATAAGCGTCAACAATCGCATTCTCAAATGATTATTTAACAAGACTTGAAATACAATAGAAAAATATTCGTTTTAGTTATAGAGTCAGATCATTCTACCATATGTTTTTGGTACTCTCCTCTTAATAGAACTCCTATGATATAAAATTTGGCTCAATCGCCTCTATGAAAATCGTACGCGAAATAAAAACAAAAGCTATCTACAAAAAACCAACAATTCTTAAATATATTTTTTCTCGTTTATGTATGAAATTACTGACGTTAATATTACGCACATCCATTATTCACCAAATGTGCAAAATAAATTAACTGAAACAGAATATCTTTGATGCTCATCGTAAACTGAGTAATGGTACAAAATGATTCGGTGTCCAATTTTCTTTTTTTACTCCAAAATTAATCGGTTTGTTACAATGTGAAAATAGAAGTTTGACTTCTCTGTCTTCGCCTATCGTTCCAGAACTTATTAATGGTTTAAATTTTTTATTATTTAGCAGTTGGTAATATGTATCATCAGGTCCATTGACTCTCGGATAAACACTTATAACATTAATATTAAGTACAGTCGGTATACTTAAGAGATCCCAAATAGCTGCATAATTTGTATCGAGAACCATTTCATATTGAACATACTTTTCACAATCATCAAAAATCGATGCCAATGATTGATAATTACTTTTGTATTCATTCATACGAAGGGCAAGTTCAACTACATTGCGAGCACGAAGTTCAACAGGTGTCATCGCCGACGTTTCGATTGTTGTGCCGGCTCCACCTAATTTAACAAATGTATTATAAAAGCAATTTCCATCACCAACAACTGCCATCGGCATTGTTGTACGAAATTGATGATCGCAATAGCTCTGTACATAGTGTTCAGCAACAGCATCACGTTTATGAATACTATGATCATATTTTCTTGCGGGCGTATATGCAATCGGATAGTAGTTGAATATTGGCTGTAGTACTCTACATACTTTCTGAATTTCTTGAAATGAAACTTCTGAAGCAGTACGTAGTCGTTGTAAGAAGTTATCAAATAAAGTTGAACGTGCTAATTGTGAACAATCAACACATAGTATTTTTCCAGTAGCTAGTGCTTTTTTTTCATTACATAGAGAGCAACGGACTGAATTGAGTGATTCTGAGGATGGTTTTGGTGTCATTCGGAGTCGACCTCTTGCATTTGCTGAAACAGCAGATGTTTCATTAACTTTTTGTGCATATTCAGTCCATTCTTTAACGAATATCTGATAATTTTTAGGTTCATATAAAATGAAGCGAACATCCTTAACATTAAATGCATACTGTCTGATTGATTCAATACCAACTTGCGCTGCTTCGGCTGGAGGATAATGAAACGCACCACATGATATTGCCGGATAGGCAATTGATGTTAATGCATACGCATTAGCTAATGCGAACGATGTCGAATAACATGATTGTAAATAAAAAGCGGCTTGTTCTGCATTTTCTGGTGTATAAGCTGGACCAACAGTGTTTATGACAAAACGAGCTACTTTCGGATTAGTACGTGTTCTTGCAACAAATATACGCGATTGTCCAACAGGGCATGCGTTCCCCTCCATCTCCTCGCTGACTGCTGCTACTTGATCAGCGAAAAATTTACCCATAACATCATGTATTAAGCTATCTAATCCTCCATCTGGATCCATCTTTTCATTTGTTGGATTCACAATAGCGTCGCATAGTTCTGCTTCCAAGTTGCCCTGTTTAACAGTTACGTTTAGCGAACCATTAGTAATTTTAAAAATAGTAGTTGTTTCATTGACTTTCTCGATAGTACTATATAAATTAAATCAAATGAGATTAGAACTTTGCAGAAATACGACTTACATGCCAGACATAATGGCTAACAAGTTGCCTCAAAAAAAAAAAAAAAAACGTTGTTTTTCAAAAAAGTGGTGAAATGACGTTTCGTTGTTTTTGACGGCAATTAAAAATTCGTTGTGTGGTGAAATAGTAGGTGGCGCAATACCTGAATGTAAAAATTTTTTTTCTCCGTTTTTTCCAACCATAAATATTCTAGTCTGCATTTACATTGCTCGACATCTTGCGTCGAATAAAGCCCTTGAATAAAATGACGTGTAAGATAGAGAACGAAGAAAAATAAATGAGCGTGCTCTTTGCCCTTTTTATTTTGGCTTTTTTCTTCTGCTAAGAAATAGGAACATCTAGAATAATCATGCATTTAGGAGTGTGGCAACCTTTTTGCATCAATAACGACGAAATTCAAATTCAACATCAATACGAAAAACACCTATGAGAATACAACAAAGAAATATGCAACATGTTCCTGCAACAAATGACCAAAATGAATAACCATAATCGATAATATTTTGAAGACGTTCGAAGCCAAAAAATAATGCCAGCGTAGTCAATGCTAATATACCTTGTAGAATAAGGAAAAAAAAACAAGATGTCAATTTGTTTAGTAAACATATAATAATTTACATACAAGTAATAATATTAGCAGCTAGTAAACAATTAATTATACATTTAGAAAACTGTATTTTATAATAGGATCTTTCTGTATTAACAAATTGAGTGATAAGTAGCGAAGTAATGGCGATCAGTATGCAACTAAACGACGTGACAATTAATAGTTTATGATAGTCTATTGGAAAAAAAGAAAGAAACAAGTATACAGAAACTTTGATAATTATAAATGTATATTTTAATCTACCCAATATTTCAGGTCCATTTATTGACGGATTGTGCCATTTGTGTAAACGATTATAACATTTATAGAAATTAGTATTTATATAATTATTACTGCTTATGATTTCGTTCATTGTTAAATACTGATCAATATTATGTTGTTGGTAGAGATGTTGACAGACCATAAGAATTCCTTTGGAATATTCACTGATAGTTCCCGTAGCATTTTCATCGACATGAACAAGCCATCTCGATGTACTAAAGCCCACCATAAGTAGCGTTATTGAGATGTTTATCAGAATGAAATGAAATAATAATAACCAATTCATGATTTTACTGAATATTGTATTCGTCTGCAATTTTTACTGGGCCACTCATAAATGACCACTGAAAAAAGCGAAGCGCACGTTTTTGTTCAGAACAGACGAAAAGTCTAAGTATGCAGACAGCAACGGATGAACGTGATACGTTATTGAAGTATATGTAATTCAAAACTTTTCATTTCATTTTCTATGCAAAGATAAAAGCAGCCATACATCACAAAAAAAAAGTTCCGTTTTCATTCGCTTTTGTTCGATATATGTCAATACATACTGTTGCCAAACTGTAAAAACGGTCGATTATCTAACAAGCAAATACTGTATTATTTACAATATTGAAACCTCATCATGACGGATTTTTTTACAATACGAATATCTTATCAATTGTCAAATTGATACTTATTCAATTCTGAAATAATACACATTCTACTAATAAACATTTATATGTAATAATGCGTTCGCTTTCTTTTAACTATATCTAATATACTATTTATTGGCTAATCGATCTAATGTAAAAGTCTATGTTTGAGATTCCCCTGCATAATAAAAATTAGTATAAATACAGTAAGTACGTGTAAAACAAAGATAACAACAATGTGTCCGTGAGTATTTTTCTTTATAAACTAATTGAATAGGCACCACCACTTGGTTCAAATTCATAGAAACTTGCTGTACCCTTGTAGCCCTTTTTAATGGCATCAATACATTTAGTAACCGATGATTTTTTAACTAATGTCACCGTACATCCACCTAAATACGAAACAATGCGTAATCAGATAATTGCAGAAAAATTGATTTACCAAATCCACCACCGGTCATACGTGAGCCATAAACGCCATCAACAGAACGTGCTAGTTCAACAAGCTGATCTAATTCTTCACATGATACTTCAAAATCATCGCGAAGTGATGCATGACTTTCATACATCAATCGACCAAATTCCTGATAATCATTGTTACTTAACGCTATGGCTCCTGCTTCTGTACGTTGTATTTCAGTCACAGAATGACGTGCACGTTTAAATATTACAGGTGTCATCTTATCGTGAGCTTTTTCAAGTTCTTCCATCGATGAAACTTCACGTAATTTGTTATGGCCTACAATTAGATCGCGTTTATAGTTTAATGAGAGCGGTGAAGATTACTAATTAACTCATTTTAATCTTACCTAAACGTTTTGCTGCTTCTTGACAATGTTTAACACGTTCAGCATATGTACCAGCAACTAGTTCATGTTTTACATTTGAATTTGTTACTAGCACACATACTTCTTTATCTTTCATTGGAACACATTTCGATGTATTATCTCGACAATCAATTAATAACGCATGATTAGCTTCGGCCATACATGCTGTATATTGATCCATAATTCCGCATGGTACATTCGCATATATTTGTTCTGCTTTACAACATAATAATGCCTTTTCAACTTTCGATAGTGCTGGAATGTTCGCTGAAGAGCTTTGATAAAGTAATTCAAGGAATGTACACATGGCTACTTCAACGGATGCTGATGAACTGAGACCACCACCAATGGGCACCGAAGTTGCAATCAATATTCGGAATGCTTGTTTTTTAGTTGGTTTCGTACGCTCCAAAAAGAGAGCAAGTACACCAACAACATAATTAGCCCATTTGGGTGAGTCTAATCGTGAGATTTCTTTTGATAAATCAACTTCAACCGATTTTGGTTCATCGACATCATCTTGGAACAAAAAAACAACAACAACAATAGATCTAAGGTTTCGGAAAATGAAAATGGTTCAGTAAAAACTTCTTTTTCAAATTGAATTACGACAGCTGCATTGCGCTTCCGAATTCACCGGTGAATCTCATTGATATTTACTTGATAATGTTCGAATATAACATTTGTTATTAGCCGAATCATCTAGTGCTTTGCCTATGATTACAGTACCAAGTGGTATAGCCATAGGAAAAACAAAACCATCATTATAATCAACATGTTCACCAATTAAATTAACACGACCAGGTGCAAATGAACACAGAGTTGGTTCATCATCAGGAAATTCGTTTCGATAGGAATCAAGAAGATTCGCTTTAAGTTGAGCAAACGTTGTCATATCTGCAGATGCCTTGATTGGTTGATTGATATAATAATAAAACAGAAGCAATAACAATATCTACGGTCTGTTTGTTACGACCAGTGTTTCCAATGGAAATCTAAAACAAAATGTACAGTACACTCTACTTTTTGTGAGTAAAGTGTACATTACACTTTGCTTTTTTCAGCAGAGTGTATCAAAGTGTACAAAAGTCCAATTTTCACAATTTGGACAACAAAATATAATTTTCGCCATTTTTTATCTCATGGAACAAACATTTTGATCACATGAAACAAACATTTTAATCACTAGCGAACAAAAAATATCACACTTAATTAATTTAAAACTATAGCGGCTTTTAAGGTTCAGAGATCAAAGAAATTAGAGTGTAAACTATTTTAGTAAAGTGTACAGTGTACACTTTGTTTTTCTGCGCAAGTGTATACCAGTGTAAATCAAAACTAGCAGATGTTCTGTACATTTTGCTTTTGCTGTGTACACTTGCCATTGGAAACACTGGTTACGACCATGAAATATGAACATCATACCATATTTTTCGTACGAAATATTTTTATTGGCTCTGAAAAAGACCAATAGAAAGTATTGTTTGTTTTCTACTGGTATATGATATAATGAGTTTGATGTTTTGAATACTCCAATTAACATTATTTCAATGGCAACAAGTTCTGTTTCAACAAATATTCCAAAAAAGTCCGTAAAAGATTTTAAATTTGTAAAAGAAATTGGCACTGGCTCTTATTCAACAGTAGGAAGAAAAACATTCTATTTTCAATCGATCGTTTTGTTTTATTACTTAGGTATTTTTTGCCATTGAAAAAGCAACAGATCGTGAATTAGCTAGTATGAATATTTTTTTTTCATTTTCTAAAAGGGAACTTTTAACGGTTTGTTTTAGTCAAAGCGGTCGACAAAGAATTAATCAAACGATTGAAGAAAACTCCAGAAGTTTTTCGAGAGAAAGAAATTCTTACTCGATTAAACGATTGCGCTTTTGCGGTTAAACTTTATTGTACATTTCAAAATGAAAGCACACTTTGTAAGTACACATTTTTTTAAAATTGTTTCGTAGAGAAAAAACACAAAGGGGTGTTCAGAAGAAAAATTCTTATTTATGAGTTTATTAAATGTTGTGATGATTTGTATCTGTGTTTTATTTAGATTTTGGTTTAACATACTGTTCGAACGGTGATCTTCTGCAATACATCAATGATGCCGGTCATTTTCAAGAAGACATTGTACGTTTTTATTCTGCTGAACTTGTTGAAGCACTCGAAAAACTTCATGTTAGAAATATAATCCATCGAGATCTGAAAGTAAATCATTGATTTTTCGTGCAATTGGCTTATATAATTGTTTTGTTTTTCCAGCCGGAGAATATTCTTTTAACTGATGATATGCATATTCAGTTAACTGATTTTGGTTCTGCAGTTATTATTGATAATAATGAAGTATCTGCAACAGACGGAACTGATAATTCAAATGGCGAGAAAAAATCAGTCGAACGAAAAAATTCATTTGTTGGCACAGCTCAATTTGTAGCACCTGAAATTCTACAACGTGGTCCGGTGCATATCGGGTTTGTTAGAAATGCAATTGTCATTCATAGTTTGAAAAGAATGCCTTCGCTTTTAGATCTGATATTTGGTCACTTGGTTGTGTTATCTATCAAATGGCTACCGGTAAACATTTATTTCATGGCCAGTAAGTGATCTTTCATTTGATAGACAGAAACAGGAAGATTCATTTGAATTAGTTTAGTCATGAATATGATATTTTCAATGCTGTAGTTCGTGTTGCTTATAAATTACCTGACGATTTTCCAAATACTATTGGTGATCTTATACAAAAACTTGTCGTACGTATTTTTGAACCGTGCTACTGCTGATATCGGCAGTTTTTTCTCATTCAAATAAAATGCATTTCGTGTGCTTTTCTAGCGTTTTAAACCCGAAGAACGACTTGGTAGTGAAGAAACAGGTGGAATGACGAAATTAAAAGAACATCCATTCTTCACTACAGATTCTTATGAAACCAAATGGGGAAATCTGTGGAGTCAAAAATCACCGCTTGCAGCTAAAGCAAAACTTAGTTCAAGACCCAAAGATAATGAATGATAGAAGAGAATAAAAAACGATTGATTTCTTTCAGTTTTTTATTGAACTCTATTCTAATTGACAGTTTTAGCATCTGAACTATTTTGGTTGGTAATAGTTGTATAAAGTAAACTTTGTTTTTCAATAGGCGATAAGAGAAAGAAAATTTTAGTAAATGAAAAGACGTGACCAATACGTGGCTGACTGGTTTTGGTTAATTTTTGATCTTAGGCTTGTGCCTAATATCTTTTTACTTGTTTTATTTTTCCTTTTCTTCGTCTTGTTTTGTTTTTGCCGAATTAATTTTATGCAGCAACAAGTTGTTTTTATGCACATACTTTATTCTAATATTTAAAAAATATAAAAATACCATGGAAAAATATCTTTTTTTTCTAATAAATTCAACTCTAAACATAGAAAATGTTCGCGGGCAAATCGCCGATGTTTCTACTATTTGAAAAACAAAACAAAACGAAATCATTTTTGTTTTTATTGAAAATAGAAATCTATAATATTCGCGTTAATATAGGATGAGTAATGAATTGCACTATTCTATATAATAAAAAGCAGGTTATTTTAATAATTAGTACATAAAATGCATATCTTCATCCATCGGATAGTAATGATGTGTTGTTCTAGCGCGAGCAACCTCTTGTCTTGGTGAATAAACAGATGTTAATATGGGCTGTAGTTTTGCACCATCGCCATTGCTAGCATACCGTTCGTACTTGTACATTCCTTGATGACGACTTCGTCTTAGATCATCGCCCATATCAAGATCTCTCGTTGATCTATACACAGGATAGTCAAAACCTTCAGTTGAATATGTTCGTTGCACAGGACTCAGTGATCGAACATTATTACCACGATCATATTCTCGATGACGACTAACACGTTCCTGCCGTCGATAATGACGTTGATGAGTACCTGGTATTGGTGATTGAACCGGACTGTATTTTACAGTTGATAATGATTCGGGTGAAAGTATAGCATTATCACGATAATAAATTTCACGTTTAATTGGTGCTTCAACTCGTAATTGACCGTTTTCAAAATACGATATAACTTTTGTCAAATCAACTGTAGTTGGTAATGAAATTTTGCGCGAAAATTCTTTTGATAGAATTCTTTGTATTGGAACCGGTGATGTTGCTCGTCTAGTTCTACCTTGCACCATTAAATCATAATCTTGAATAAATACGTCAAGTTCATCTGCTGTATAACCATTACAATCAATTAAATATTCAAGTTTTCGATTATTGTCATAATAATTTCTATGCAATTGACTGTCGCCAAGTATTACTTGAGAAGTAGTACTCGCAGTTGTTGGTAACAAATAATCAGGCGGACGAATTAATGGAGTCGAAATTGGACTTGTGTTCATATATGATGAAGACAAACGAGGAATTTGTATTATTAAACAGTTTGTGTAACGTTCTACATGAGACTCTAAATGATCAACATCAGCGTCAGGTGGAATTGTAAATGTTTGAACAGCCATATTATTATCCTTATTACTTGCAGAAAAGTCATCAGATTTACATGTATGTCGACGACGTGCAGTAACAATTAATCGACCTTGTTGCGATTTATCAATTGAGTAATCACATTTTTTTGACCCAAACGGACAGTCAATAACAAGACGTATTACTGATGATATCGGTATGACATGATTCGTTGGTAATGGTGATTGCCAACCAGATGCTTGCAAACCATCCGATCGTTGGCGAGAAGCATAATGTACATCATCCGAATTTGAATAGTATCGACTCATAAGCAAAAAGAAATAATTATTCTTGAAAGCTTGAAAAAAAAAGAATCGAGTGATGCCGAGAAAGTCTCACCCACGCTCATTTTAAATAGATTCAAGGTACTATTAAACAACGATTTGACTCTAGATGTATATATATATATAACACATATGACCTTAATATGATGTATTTTGATGTTTTACTTTTTTTTTCTAATGGATTGTTTCTTCATAAAAGACATGTTTCGTTTTATGTTTTGAATAACACAAAACATATGAAAGCAATCGAACTCATTGCTTCTATAGTGTTACGTTCACTAGGAATTTTCAGTGTATCCCAAAAATAAAAACGGATGTGCATTTATACGTCTAAAATAAACGTGAACATCTTTTCGAATTTTCAAAAGTGTGCATTCTTCAAAGATGAAGTGTTTCGAAATCGTTCATACATTTTTATTCCAAAAGATCCTTCTCGAATGAATGATTTGTTATTAAAATTCGATTTATTTTACTTTTTCCCAATTGTTTTTGCAATAGCTATTCCAGTTATGAATAAGGAAGAAAGAGATGGAACTGCTATGCGTTGCAGAAATTAAAAAATGAGAATTTCAAACAGTGATTATTGTCATCCGCTCCCCAACCACGTCATGCTCGTTCTAAAATATAAATAAGTGAATCAAGTCTTTCAAAATATATCAGCAGTATTATTCTTCTAAGAGTTTTATTATCATATATCGAATAGTTCAATGAAGTAAAAATTTCATATTATCGATTTCGTTTTCGGTTGAGAAAAATGGTTTATAGAATTTTGTTTTTGATTATTTCATCCGAGAGAAAATGTTCATTTACCATTTAGTTTTACGAAATAAAAACTAGGCGCTTAAATGGAGACTGCTGACCATTTTTTGATAGAAAATTTTGTTGCCAATTAGGATAATCTATATTGAAAAAAAAAGGTTCAGTCATTCACCAGCTGGGATTTTTTTCTCGGTATTGATTGATCGGATAACCTGGTTAGGCCATAGTTACTTTTGAAAATAAATGTATAATTGACATTCATCTTTACATTCATAATTTAGTTCGTCGCAGTCTTTTTATATTGTAGTGATTGTTGTTTAAATCATTTTTTATGTAATTCTTTCTGTTTCTTTGCACTATTAAATGCAACGGATGTACAGTCAGGTATTTACTACGACTTATTTGTATTCTACCTACATGCGCCTACTCTACCAAAAAGCCATTTAATACGACGTTTCTCTATCAAAAGATGAATGATTAAATAATTATTTGAAAAGTACAGTAGTTTCTCTTAAGGTATAATTTTTCGTGAGAAATGCCTAGGCTTCTATAGAACATCTTTATGGAAAAAAAAGGAATATTTGCTGATTTATTGATATGGCAGTTTTATAAGAATTTTATTGACAAATTGAGCGTGAAAAAAAGCAACGAACTAAAAAATGATGGAATGATCCGATATTTTCGATAAGACAATAGAAAAACGAGAAAACAGCTCTCGGTTAGTAGATGTGAGGTTACGTATTAGGCTTCTTTGTCCCTAAACCTGAATTAAAGCACTGCCATCATCAGCTGCGTGAGAGCTTTGCCATTTGAACTTACAGGTAGAGTTCGCTGAAAGAACATGCATAATATCAGTAAAATATGAAAATAAAATGCTGTTACCACTCGCCTATGACTAGTTTTAACAAAATCTACGTCATCGTGATCGTGGCCGTGAGCAAAAAACTATGGTCGCGCTGCACACATTTTTAGAAAATTTTAAGCAGACAAGAAAAAATCGAAGTCTCTTTCGATGTGATTCTATTATATGCTTACTATCTTTATCCATCAAAATTATATTTATTGACGGAAGTGACCGCTTTCAAATTTTATTCTCATATTTTAAGACATATTCAGTATATGTTGTTCAATTTACCAAAAATATTTAAAAAAAATGAAAATATCAGCTTTTAAAAGTCATCTAAGACAACGATCTTAATTTTAATGGAGAGAGATAGTAAGCATATCATAGAATCATATCGGAAGAGATTTTGATTCTTTCTTGTCTGCTTAAAATTTTCTAAAAATGTTCGTCCCATCCCGTCCCACACGGAGCTCTGCTATAGAACATTTAATCATGACATAATGTTCGCGTCAGCCTTTAATCCTCGACACGATCATTCTTTCATTTCTATACGTATTTTATCTTTTGTATGACATGCGAAAGACGACATGTTCTCTTAGCATTATTTGTCAGTATGTCAAGGATGTCATGTTTGTTTGCCCGAACGGGAACATATTGATTCATGCATGTCGAAAAAGCCTGCTTCTTTTTCTTTTTTTTTAATAGACAAGTGAATAAAATTTATTAATTGAACAAAAGTTTATATGAAAAGAAAAGAGAGATAAACTTTAATTAAATAAACTGTTCTCTACGAATGATAATTTTTAATAAAATGTATACGATTATAATGAATCTTCACTATTAATGTCGTTATTATTCATATTATCTAGTGCATCATCCATTTCGATTCGTCGTAATATCATTGGCGATGGTCGCATGCCATTGATTATTATTGGTGCTACAGTCGATGGTATACGTGTAGTAGTAGTTGTCGATGAAGTAAGATATTGATTCAACAAGTGGGCCAATTTGTCAGCCGTATCATTATTTATAGGTGATGAATACGATAATAAAGTTTTATTAATTTCAGCAGCGACAGCAGATGATGATGCATTAGGTGAAAGTTGGGATAGAATTTTTCGACAAAGATTATAAAGCAATTGACTATGTGCATTTTGAGAGATCGTAGTTGTACGGGTCGTTGATGGTGGTTCAGATGTATTGATAATAGATGAATCATTATCATCCATTGTGTTATAGATATTCACAGTTGAATCTATTGTTGCCGTTGTAGTCATATAAATAGGTTCAGTGGTATTATTTGTTTGTTCAAATACATTTTCTGTGGTTAAATCATCGGCGGTAATACTATCATTTAGCGATAGAATCGATGTTGAACTTATTATTGGAGATGTTGTTGTTTCTTGAAGAAAGTTTTCATTTGTAGTTTGAATTTGTTCGATTTCTGTTGTTACCAAATGATTTTCGATTATAGGAGTAGAAGTCATATCTATTACGAATTTAGTTGGGTTATGAAATGGAAAATTTTCATTGGTATTCATGTTTGATTTGGATCGAGTATTTAGATTAGGGAAGATTTTTTCAAGTTGAATTTCATTTGCTGGAATAACATGTTCTGATTCGATTAATTGATTTTGTTCAGTTGTAAAATCAATCTCTTCTGTTGTTGGTATAGATGTAGAATCAACGGAATCATTTTTCGCTAATAAACCAATAAAATCTATCTGATCAGTTTCTGAACTAATTGTTGATTTTTGTTTTATTTTTGAAAAATACGCATCTTTTAACATATTAAATAAAACTCTTGTATGCGAAGGTATAAGTGCTATAATGATTTAATAAATAGAGTATTAATAAAATTAAAAGAATTCATTCGCTACTTTTTTTACTTACATGACCATATATTACGAGTATGTTTCGGTACATGCTGTTCACATGTTGAACCCATATAATCATAATAACATCGACACTCAAACGATGTTAGACTTGTTTCAATACATGAACCACGATTTCCACATGGATTTTCTTGGCAAATACCTAACATATACGAATAGAATTTCAAAAACAAAAAATAGCAATAAACAAAAAAATCTATACCTAGACGTTTTTCACATAACGCTCCACTATAATGAATAGGACATATGCAAAGATATGTATATGCTGATCCAAAACATGAACCGCCATTCAGACATGGCATTGACCAGCAAAGATTTCCTGTAATCCAATTAGCATTGGCAGGAGAGATAATTTTATTGACTACAATAAGTAGCCACCAAATTGATACTGCATTCATAATATGACTTTCAAGATGATATGATCAATCATCGTCATCGATAGCAGACATTTATTACCATCATCGAGTTATTGTTCGACAGGAGGGAGACAGAACAACATTACACACGTTCAGATCAAATGACATGCACTTCTATAAGACTCACTAATGTTTTAGTGGATGAATATTTCTGTTTACAATATGTGTATGAACAATACAAGTATACTTACATACGTCGGGACAAGAACGTAACGAACAAACTCATGCGACAGCCAACTCGGATTAGTTTATTTAGAGATCGTGTAATGAGGTATAAAAGTAACAGATGATCCCTGTTCTATCAGTCTGCACTAGTAATTAGTAATAGACTAAGAATGCGCGAGAGACAAAAAAAACTGAAAAACTATAAGATAATAAAAAAAAGTGAATTCAATTGTATTCTATGTTTTGTTTTTTGATGAATAGAAAATTCTTTTTTTCACCATATTTCGTGATCAATGACGCAATCAATTGTAGACTAGACGCACTTACATTATCGCTAATGATGACACAAGAATTTATATGTCATTAGACAACAGATAAAACAAATATGAAAGTCTCGCATTATGGTGATCTATAGATTTTTAAAATTCTCTTGCAATTATTCATCATTTCAAGCATCTTAAGTGATGGGCGGAGTGCCGATGTTAGTGTCACTTTCATTCACACCTTTGTTCTCTCACAGACGTCGTACATCACATGTGAATACGCCTTACAAATCAATATCATCTATCTTAATAGTTGAGTATCGGTTAACATTACATTAGTATAGAAGTGAACTTTTATTGTTACTATGCTGATTTGATTCAAATACTTTCATTATGATTTTCAAATTTGAAAAAATAAACACATCAGTGTCATCACTATTAGATTAAAATAAATGTGGAAACTTCGGATTTCATCCGAAAGTTATGTGTACTGCAAAAAGTGCATGGGATATATGAGTCATTCTAGAATGTCTGAACACCAAAATTATCATGAGAAACTAGGCAATTTNATTTACAATTAAAAATTTCCCTGTGGATTATGATAATAAAGCTCTAATGGCTGCATTGTCGACCGAAACATTTACCACATGTTTGGAGACTTCGATAATTGAACAGTGTTCATTATCGCTACTACAATTGGAGTGGTTATTTTTTTACTAACGCCTCTGTTACGACATTTGAAGATCGGCCACGACGACCGAAAGTTCGATGCTGTGAAAAATGATCATTTTTGGAAAGAACTGAGCAAAACTAAGTTCTGTGTCCTAAATAAATTTGAGTTTTTCTTTGCTTACACAATTCCATATATGAAAATGAAAATTATTTTCCCAGTCTCTAATCAATAATTACTCCATTTCAAATATTATTTTGGCTCGAAGAGAAACCTTGGTATGTTTCTTGTGATTACGTATTTAAATCGATTTAAGTCGCGTACAATACGACTTTTTACGACACCCAGGTCGAGCAATCCGACAGTAGGCACCTATCGGAATCCATCCGATCCGACTGGAATCAAATAGGATTTTATCGGATCCTGCCCGATCTTACAGAATTATCGTTGGATTCCGGGTCGAGCAATCGATGTCGGATCCACAGTGTCGGATTCCTATGAATTCCAAGGAAAAATCGTTGTATGTCATCGGAAGTTCAAAGGATTCCGACACTGAGGATACGACATCGATTCCTCGACCCGGAATCCAATAGAATTGTATCGGATTGTAGGATATTTCCAGATTTCTATCGGATCCGATGTCGGATCAGTCGACCTGGGAAGGGAAAGCAGCGATTGATAAAGAATCAATGTCGGATCCACTGGACGAAAATCCAAATAAAATCATTCCATTCGATATGGATGATTTAAGACAATGGCAAGAAAAAAATAAGATAGTACAACAGCAGCTATATCAAAGGAAATGTTGTTTGGTCTCTTACTATTAGTTTTTGTCGAACCTATTTTTGAAGAGCGTTTTGAACGTGACGTAGAAGCTTCAGGAGATAATGGGCGACCAGGTGTATCTAGTCCACTATCAGTGTAAGTATCGAAATCAGCTTGATCATCATCATCATCAACAATATAACTTTGCAAATGATGATGATTCTGAGATGTTGTGGCTAATGAGGCTGAATAACACCAGTCATTTGTGGTGCAGAAGATTGAGATGAATCATCACTTGAACCACCTGCAAAGCGACCACTTATCACAGCTGAATTTTCAATCGTTAAAATAATTTAATTATCAGTATCTGACATGCCTATACTAAGAAATAATTAGTTTGAATTTCGTATACCAAGGCCACCACCTGGTACAATAATTCAAGTTCGTTGTCGATGGTGGATGTGGTCTTCTTTTAAACCACGTTTCAGGTACATAGGTCGATACTTGATCATGACGAAATGGACATTGGATAATGCATCTGCATAAGTAAGTTTAGAACCGAATGCACGTAAAACACGGCATGATAGTAATGAGCTCGAGCTTCGAACTGTCAATGTTCATAAACCAATCATAACTTCGATTTGAAATCACTGATAAATATCGCTGTTTTCTTCTCTATGTATAACTTGAAAATCAAATAAATAAACGAACAGAATCGAAGGGAGGTTTTCGACAATCTTTTGTTCCACTTTTTTTTTCAAATCGTTCGATCAGTTTACATTGATCTTATCTCAAACGTAGAAGAATGGTTATTTACAGTATCAAAGACTTGATGGGTCTCTGTACGGATTATGCACTTGATGCACAAATCCAAAAGATCCTTTTTTCATTCGATTTATGGATTCCAAAAGCAGCTCGGGTATGATGATTGACTCTTTTTGTTCTTCTATTTAAATTAAAAACAAATCGTTTTTAGGAAGTACATATTGATAATGTGGCACAGCAGCGACATGCCACAGCTGCTTTCACTGGGTTTTGTCGAGCTCGGTTAGTTATTTTGATTCGGCAAATTACTGACACACTTCACTTCTTTTTTTTCGTTCTATAGATCCCCAACAGGAAATGACAGCACAAATAATAGTAATAATATCACTAATCGATTACGTCGTCCATTTGCATTACGATCCATGTCGGCAGAAGTTTTTCGTAACTCCATTGACACGGCTATTCGCGTATAACAAGTACGAATGAGTTACGAGACTCAAATAGAACTAGTACAACATCGATAAATATATTGCTAATAAAAAAAGTCAAGTAATGATCAAAATGTTGATGATGTCTGATCGACAGGACAATCGCAAGTTAAACTAATGCCAATTTTGGAAAGTGCTGAAAGTGAAGATAAAATAATGATGACTACAACCACTCTTGATTGGACACCAGCAGAGTAAAAAATACATTCTTTTTTACATAAATCTATGAACTTCATTCATCTCTTAAAACAGCTCTCTATGAAAATGATGCAATGGCAACAAATGTTAGTAAAACGAATAGTAACAGTGATCGTATTACATTACGTAAGAGTGTGAGTGTTATGAATAAAAAACAAAGGACTGGCAGTGGTCGTTCATTAATACGTGCTAAATCAGATATGGCTGGTACTTTAACACAAATCGTTCGAAATTCGGAGCGTTACTTTAGTGATGACCCAAAAACAATTGCTGACATTGAAGAACTCGCGCTCAAATATCTATTCAAGTAAATATCTCGATAAATAAAATGTTGTGGCTTCTCATTTTTTCCCAACGACATATTTGCTGCGAATCCTACTCGACTTATCTACATTACGTCAACGTACCAAGGAAATTTTCAAAGGCAAAATGTCGGATTCATACGCGAATTATCTTACAAAATATCCGTTAAAGTAAAATAAGTTTTGTTTTTTTTTGGTGAAAACTAAGTTCTTTGCCTATACATAAATAGAAAACAACACCAAATAAATATCGAAAATGTTCTCGACGTTGTTTTGATGGGCAATTACGGACATGGCGTCGTCGTTTACATCAATTCGATGAAGAAAGTAAACAAGATACAACAGATCCCAGTGAAATCGATGATCTAATTATATAAACAAGGGGCATTCCTAATCAATTGATCTATTTTTTTTCATATGTGATCTTTTCTTATTCAACAAGTCAGAGATTAACATTTGTTGATATGCAGTGATGCCTTCTGTTTTCTTTCGTCATCACTCTATATATGATGGATTTTTTTCTTATCTAAGACAAATACAAACGATTCGTAGGTTTTTTGTGTACTCAAAAAGTGAGTACACTCTAGAATCGGTCAGTGTGTCCGTCCGGCCGTAGGCACGATAACTTGCGAAAGGAGAGTCAGAACGTGATGAAATTTTCCACACAGTTCAATCTCATGAATATCTCGGTCGAGTTCAAAGATGAGAAGAATCCCTCAAGAAATGGTTGAGTTATCGAAAAAATTGTCATTTTTGACCAGGCCATCCCTGAGGAGCAGTACAGGGAATTTTTTTCAAAAAATAAATCTTTCTCAGAATTATTCACAACATATATAAATCGACTCAGTTTTTAACGCTGGTCCCGAATCTGATATTAGTTTTGAGCGAAACCGTAGCTTTCTGATGAAACATCGCCTGAAAAACGTCTCAAAATGCACAAAAACTGCATCCAGAAATCAAATTGCCTAGTTTCTCATGATAATTTTGGCGTTCAGACATTCTAGAATGACTCATATATCCCATGCACTTTTTGCAGTACACATAACTTTCAGATGAAATCCGAAGTTTCCACATTTATTTTTACATGGGTACCAATTGTATGAAATACTTAAAAGACAGTCTTTTATTCTATAGATACACATTTTATTTTTGACTTTTCATAAAATTGGTTTGAGTTTGAAGACATCTGATGTTGTTGATAATGTCTTTTTCTATCGCCTGACATTGGCTTCGAATCGAACTTCAGCTGATGAGAATTCAATTTCCTAAGAGCGACATTTAAAATTCCTATTCTTACGAAGTAAAAATCGTTTTTACACTCGATCAGATGCTTGTGGTGGCCAATGGGTAGTACAAAGAAAATTTCTCGAAGGCGAATGACAGATTGACTAAAAATGATTAATCAAATCTATTTTTTTTCAAAGGATGAGACAAGATATGCATCCCAAGAGTAATCATCGCATTGTTCTCAGAAAAATTCACAAGGGATCGCCGTTTCTATTTAGAATTACGAAAGGAAAATTTCATTCATGGATACATACAGAATTTCTTCATTTTGATCGTTGATATTTAAATTTGATTTTTTTCGTTCTATTACATGTGGTAGCAATCGGCAGGGCACTGCTAATGATTCTTTTATATTATTACTATTATTATTCGTTGGTTGATTGACTGGTATAGTGAGTTTATACCATTCGGCTTGTCGATCAGTCACTGTCCAAAAGGATGATTTTGGATTTAATTTTGATGTTTTAAATACAAGCGTATCTGTAATAACAGGTGAACAACGTTTTTCTTGTTGTTGCTGTGGTTGATTATTATTTTCTTTTATTGTTTCTAGTATCGATTCATTATCACAGCTGTTTTCTTTTAATATAGTTGTTGTTAAAGAACTACTTCGCATATTTGATTGAACATTCTATTGCAAAAGAGAAAATTATGTACAAGACAATACAATGAATTAAAATCTTACTGTTCGTCGTCGTTGTGATCGACGATTAGAAAGTGTTGTCGATTGAGTTTCTTCGTTATTACCATTGGATAATAATAATGAATCGATTTCTTGACTACTTGTGTCTGTCATGGGCATAGATTTTCTTTTCTAAACATACATAAAGTTTAATACAAATGAACCCACAAATCATCGTAATAATAATAGTTCAATCGAACCTTTGTTTCGGTTGTTGTAGATTTCAAAATATATGTATACAATGACATGAATTAGAAAATTAATCAATGGATATTTCTATACAGACACATTGTTTATAGAGAAACAGAAAATCTGCAACGAAAAACAAAACTAATGGATAATTAGCATAAAAAGATTTTGATTTTTTCAAAAAGGAGAATTAGCAAGTGCAGTGCAATTTGAGGAGCGATATTTTAAATAGTATCATTGCAAATCGTCTTTGACATAAATAAATTGTCTCTATTTGCATGAGGTAGGAAATCGTTTTCTGCATATCTATTTGAATTTATTTATTGCTGATAAAGTACTCTTCACCGTAGAATTATATTTGTTCTCTGGTACATATTTATTATTGAATTTCAGGCTAATAAACACTCATGTGTTTATTTGTTTAACATAAAAGCAGCAGACTGTGTTAAACACTTCTATAGTAGTTATCGCACATTCTTCCGGTGTTAGCCTTTAAATATTTATTTTAGGACACTTTAGTATGCATATGAAATTTATTGATTATCCTGGTCGATTGTCCTATAAATAACCCAGTCCACCCTATCTTCACTAAATTCCAGTGCCTGTCCATATTGTATTTTAGTGATCACTAGCACCACTATAGAATAGTAACCAGAAGATAGTCAAAGCATTATTGACGAATACCATCGGCATAGTGTACTACAACCGATAAATGATTAGTCAGATGATAGCCGACCATTTAAGTATTAGACTTCAACCGGCGCGCTGTTGCTACTTGCAAACATCAACTGTATAGTATAGATCGTACTCAGTAGTGTACGATTTAGGCCGCAACGGGTCCTTTAATCGATTCGATCCATAACACTTCAAGGAAATGCTTCGGAAGACTTCCTCACCTTGTGAATTCTTTTTCTTGTGACTTAGATTCTAGTTGCAACTAAAGATTAAATTAGCAAGACTCGGGAATATCTTTACTAGGATTAAAGCGAAATCTTCTTAAAAAAATCCAAATGCATGTACAAAAATATTTCAACATTTCCTTCTTCTTTGACTCTATTATTAAAAAAAAGACAAATGCATCCATCATGATTATGTTTTAATTTTATTTATTTTCTTTCGTCGTTACACAATTTAATAATAAAAACAAGATTTCATGAGCCAAAGCATAGCCGACAATACATCCATAGTCATCTTCGCTGGTATAGCTATAAATATATATTCAACATAGCAAATAAATAAAAACAAAAAAGATGTGCAGCCATTTAACAAACCTTTTCCAAGGGAGTGCAGAGCGCTCGCGCACTTCGTAGATTAAAAATAACCTTTCACTTGGATATATTCTTCTTTACTATACTTTCATCATTTACTCAATATCAAACGGATAGAAATCTATTTTTATCAGCTAAAAGAAATTAAGTACATCACATTCAAATGTTTGAAGAAACCGATTTTTGCATTGATGAGAAAAATTTTATATATTCTTTCTAAAAAAAAAAATCTCATTAAAATTCTAAAGAATATTATTAATCTGAATTTATCAGAAGACGATTGACATAAATAAACACAATAGATTTTCCAGCAATGAGTTTATTTATTGACTAGTCGTTATAGTTAAATATAGAAAATAATAATGCTAGAACTAGAAAGGAATTGAGGAGAAAATGGATTGAAATACAATCTGGGAGAATAGTGCTATAAACAAAAAAATGACTATTAAACCGACTCATCACTCGCAGACCATCATAATAAATCAGTCAACTTTATATTTCATATTAATTACTCGTCATTTCTCGTGTCCCTTGCCTTTTGGGCTTATTTCTAAAATAGAATAATATAAGCAAGCATAAAATAAAATGGATCTACTGTAAAGGATCGTACTAATCTATCTAATCACTAGAACGATTATTTGTCTTTTGTTTATTTGTTAGCTGTTGGTGTCCATTTTCTATATTTATTAATAAAGTTAAGTAAACCATTTGTTGATGAATCATGAGTTGTAACAGGCTGAGTTGCATCTAATTCAGGTAAAATAGCTTTTGCTAATTGTTTGCCAAGTTCAACACCAAATTGATCATAGGAATTAATGTCCCAAATTTGTCCTTGAACAAATATTTTATGTTCATATGCAGCAGTTAATAAACCCAATGTAAACGGTGTCAAACGTGGTAAAACAAATGAATTTGTTGGTCGATTACCACGAAATGTTTTATGAAAGATAAGAAGTTCATCACTTCCACTGCCACTTTTTCGAACTTCTTCTTCCGTTAAACCACGCATTAGTGCTTCAGTTTGAGCGAGGAAATTCGCCAATAAGATCTTATGATGAAGATTATCACGTAATGGATTATGGGTTTCAACTGGAGCTATGAAATCGCAGGGTATTAATTTTGTACCTTGATGGATCAATTGATAAAATGCATGTTGACCATTTGTACCAGGCTAGAAATAATCAAATGAATATTTACGAAGTCAATCGATTTCAATCACAGCAGCTGATATGCGGAATCACTCTGGAAGTGGAAATATCTATCATTGCATGCTAGACATCAGCATCACTGTTCGTATTTAATGTAGCTTCTCTTTTCAAAGTACATCTCGGCACTAATTGAAGTTCATTCAACTCATTATAAGCCTACCATTATCGAGTACAATGCCGCCCTCTTACTCTCTAGTTTTATTTTTTCGTATAATAAACGACATCTCCATTTGCTTAAAAGGATATTATGTTTTAATTAACTTACTTCACCCCAAAGAATTGGACCAGTTGAATAATCGACTTGTTTCCCGTCTTTTGTTCGATATTTTCCATTGCTTTCCATATCACCTTGTTGAAAATAAGCTGCAAAACGATGCATATATTGGTCATAGGGTAAGATAGCCTGTGTTTCAGCTCCAAAAAAGTTATTATACCATATACCGAGTACAGCCATAATAACCGGTAGATTTTTTTCTAATGGCATTTCTTGAAAATGTTTATCCATAGCATGTGCACCGGCTAATAATTGTTGAAAATTTTCAAAACCAATCGAACATACAATCGAAAGGCCAATAGCTGACCAGAGAGAATAACGACCGCCAACCCAATCCCAAAATTCGAACATATTTTCTCTTGCAATGCCAAATTCAGTTACTTTCTGTGTATTTGTTGATAAAGCAACAAAATGTTTAGCAACATGACTTTGATCTTTCGCTTGATTGAGAAACCATTCTTTAGCTGATTCAGCATTTGTTATTGTTTCTTGAGTTGTAAACGTTTTCGATGCAATTATAAATAATGTTGTTTCCGGTGACAATTTCGATACAGTTTCACTAATATGTGTACCATCGATATTCGAAATAAAATGAACATTTGGACCATTTTTTGAATATGGCTACAAAAAAAAGTGGTATTTGATATCTATTTTACTATTCAACTTATTTACAGTGATCTACTAAAAGACGTTCAGAGAGAGAGAGAGATGGAAGATTTTTTCTTGTACATCATAAATCTAATAAATCACGCATATCTTGGAAAGATACATCTATTCTTCTTCTCATACCACAGCCGGTCTAACTAGTTCGAATGACTCCTTGTGAGTTATACTATTGTAAGTTTGAACGAAAGATTCTCCATTATTCTCGGCTGACATAACAATGAAGCGATTGCAACTGAACTAAAACCTTCGTGTGTATTCGTAAGATAGAAAATCTAGTATTATTGAAATTTTATATTGACTATCTTACTTTTAATGCTTCCGTAACCATCAATGGGCCAAGATCAGATCCACCAATACCAATATTAACAACATCGGTAATTGATTTATCTGTATAACCTTTCCATTGGCCGCTACGAATAGATTCTGAAAATGTTTTCATTTGGCCTAAAACTCGATGAACATCGGGTAAAACATTTTTTCCATCGACTAAAACAGGCTTTCCATCTTTCGGTGCACGTAATGCTGTATGTAAGACAGCACGTTTTTCAGTGAAATTAATTAATTCGCCTGCAAACATTTTGCTTCGTTTTTCTTCAACATTACATTCACGACATAGAGCGAATAGTTCCCGTAGGACTTCATCGTTGATTAAATTCTTTGAATAATCAAATAAAAATGGTCCATCGGCTGTTTCAATTTGTAATAGATAATTTTGAAAACGTTTCTCATCATCGGCAAACAATTGTCGAAGATTAAGATTGATACCAACTGTATCATAAAGTCTCTTTAAATTTTTCCAAGCATTTGTTTGTACTAAGCCAGACATGTTTCACTTGTCGTCGTTGTTTTTTTCTTCGGTAGTTTATCTACAACAATATGCAATATTATACTGATTAGGATTAATTATTTTTTGAGTAAACAATTTTGTTGTCGTTTATTTCACATACAAGCAAATGAAACTAATGGTCGAAAATATATCTGACCAAAAAGAAACACAAAGAAAACAATTACACAATACACAGAGAAATTATAAAACGAAGTAGAGTTGTTCGTTGCATTTTTAGGATTTATCTGACAAGACTTATTTTAGCGACTTTACATGCTGTTTCAATAAGAACATTAATTTTTTCATTATTATAATTATGACCATATAAATTAAGTGTTGAATGTAACCAACGAGAATGTTCATTTGTAATCTGATTATCAGTTGAATTGATGATTGTATGAATAAGTGATAATGTAAATTGAAATAACGATGAAGATTGAGCTTGTAAATTTGTTACAAGTTGTTTCGATGGTGGAATCCATTTAACCATTGTTGCTGCATTAGTGTTATCAATGGCTTGAGAATATGATGAGCGGAGACGTTTAGATATATGAGGTTCACCATTTTCATCGATTGAGCGTTTATCAGTAGTCGATGGAGAACTTGAATTTGTGTTTGTGGCAGAAATTGGCTCGGATGACGTTGGTGGCGGATGCAAATTCTCTGTGTTATCAATTGTTCCATTCAAACTAGTTGACTGTTGAGCTATAGAATAAATAAAAATACTTGTTGAATCAACAATACCGATCGGGCAAATAGCAAAAAGAATTGACCAGAAGAACTGAATCGTACGATGATAGTTGAATAGTCAACCTTAGGCATTGTATTGGTGAGGAAAAAAATCGTGTCTCTACTTAACGAAAACTACCGAGGTCAAAAATCTCTAGTTTACGGATGTTTTTAACTAAGCAGTAATCTTTCAGGCAATAGACGAATCTAAATCTTTTATAGGATGCATTTTGTGGAACTCACATATATTTTCGAAGAAAATGGTGGGTGTGTTTAAAAGCGAAATTTTTTGCGGCTCGCCACCTCTCCCCATTACAGACATTAATGAGTTTAAAATTGTGCTAATTATGAGCTTGACTAATTAGGCTGCTATTTCTTCCTTGTTTTAATTACAGACTACAAGAAAAAAAGTAATGCTGGTTCATTACGGGCTATAGAAAGTAGTCTCTGTTATTAAATATACGAGCTAACAATTGATACTCCATTACAGACATAAGCAAATAGGTAATGACTTAGTTATAGGTTTTGGAAATCAAGATAGATTTTTCAGATGAACTATTTTGAATTGTTTTAGTAAGCCTATTAATGGATATGTGAGTTCCACATTTAGTCCCAAAGGGGCTGCGCTAACAAGCTTTTTTGTAAGCTACAAAAATAAAGAATTAGCATGGAAATATAGAGTATTCCATAGTGTCTTCTTTTATTCAGCTCGTAAGAATCTACAACTGTGTATTTCTATTGTATCGGTTTTAATCATATCTGAGACTTACCGTCGGTACTTTGTCGGATGTGATTTTTCATTTTAAGAATTTGCGACAAATTTGCTGATGTTATCTGTTCTTTGAATTGACTAATAGCATTTAATAAATGGTTAAGTTGATCCACAATTTCATCGTTATTAACCGTTGATTCTGTTACTTCAATTGGTAAATGATTAACTGATGGGATGTCATTTTTCGGAATTTTTTTCGGTGTTAATTTAATTGTATTTTTTCTTTTAGCATTTAATTTTATTTGTATATTTGCTTGTTGAAACGCTTGTTGGCATTTATCGTCAAAGGTTTTATTTTCATCACTCTCATCATCATCGCATTTTTCATCAACTATTTGCGACCATACTTGTTGAAAATAATGTTTAATATTATCAACTGTACAATTTACGCCTTTTAATACATGTGTACGTTGTTCTTCTAGTAATTTCTTTTTCCATAGTTCACTCATTAAATTAGTCGAACGATTATTTCGAACGCGTCGCTCAAATAAATAACGAAATGGTGTTATACGTGTATACGGATAACCATATGGATGGATTTGATATTTTTCAAGCGTAGATAAAACTATCGGTGATAAAACTGGTAATCGTGCACAACAGACGAGAACTATTGGTGAATGACCTAGAAGAAAAATGAAATTATGTTTGAATTCATTTTGCATCGAGCCATTCGAAAAGTTGTACACTGAATACAAGTGTTATAACTCGATGAATTTCTTGCACATCTTTCAATTTTGCGTCGATCAAGGAGATCTTTTTTAAATAATGAATTTAGGCTGATAGGACTGTGATTTAGTGTATTTCGGATCTATTGACATTGTTCAGGACTAGGAAAAAAATAACTGTGAAAAGAGTCATACCGTTACTCAAATGAATAGTCGAATGTTTTGAAAAGGTAACATAACAAATAAAGTTCTATTGATTCGACGAATCGCAACTGAAAGAAAATAGCATTTGGCAGGCAATTTGAGTCTGTCATTGCTCGAAGCCATTGCTTAGAATGAGTACTCGCTGAACTTTTAAAAGAAACTCAGAATATAATGTCTCTAAAGAGTTATCTGCTTGATCGCTGGATTATTACATTCATAGATGACTTCGAGCGGTTTCCTGTTAAAATAATTTTGTTATTTATCGAAGAGATCTGCATATACTAAATTCAATGTTTTACTCAAAGTTCAAAAGAAATACAGAAAATAATTTTTTTCAAGAATCCTCGAATGTACTGCTTATGGAAAATAATAATTACTTACTTTTTTGTTTAAGATTGGTTTCAACCCATGAAAGAAATATTTGCGGTGTTAAATGGCCTAATTCATTATAAGAATCTTTTTGATCGATTAAAACAGTATCATGAAGTGATTTCGGAAAAATAAAATGCGGTCCTATTGATTGGCCAGTATTGGAAAAAGCATAAATGACAGTTACTTTTGGCGTTAAATTCATTGGACGTAGTTCGTTCCATTCAGGTAATTGAAGTACAGTCGATTTTTTAGTTAATGGAAATTCAAACGCATCCACTGTCCATAATTGAGTCTAAGATTAGAAGATAAAGTAATGTTTCATTATAGCTTCTATTTTTATTCTATGCACAAAAGTTCAAAACAGATCAATCGGATTTTACGTTTCATATTAATAAAATCTTTTTTGGAGAAAAACAAGCATCGTCCGAAGTTCAACAATTGACTTATTTCAATTTCGATGACAACAACGAAAATTCTCGAATATAAGAATAAGTATCGAACAAAACTAATTCACTTTGAGCTTTTTCAAATGAATGAATGTTATAAAAAGCATTGAGTTCACCGAAAAAGCAGTCTACTTGAAGCGAGAGAAAAAAACATCGCTCTACAACTAGTCCGTTTTTAGTATAAGAAAGGATTGATATTAGATAGGCGTTTACCATACAAGATTGGACTGTAGATTACACAATTTATGAATTGAACAATAACTACAGAGAAAAATAAATCAATACAATCATAGTAATATTGAGAAGAATAGTGGTCAGGTGTATCTGTCAATGAACAACAATAGAAATTCAAATGTTAAACAGTGTTGAATCTCTATATTTTCCTAACCATTGCGGTTTTCTTCTAGTACATTACTGGTGGAGTTTGAGAAAAATAAAAATTTTCCACCTTATGTATTTGGACATTTAGTTCAAAAATTTTCCTAAATAAAAAGAACACGGTATTATAAGACTGCTTACTTTTTCATTGTTGAGTTTATTTTCAATAAGATATTTTTGAAAATCATCATGCCATTGATCATGATTAATAACAGATTCATTATCAAATTGAATTTGATGTATATCTTCAAATGCTCGCCAGAAAATACCAGGCGATTGTAAATCACAAGTTTTTATCGAACCAATATTTCCATTGCCACAAAGATCCATCGAACGTTTCCGTGCAATAATGCCAGTTAGTTGGTAGATTTCTCGTAGAAATAATTGTTTAGCGCATGGCCAATAATATAATGAACGCAAATGACGGAGCCAATCAACGGTTGATTGCGATTGCATAAAAGTATTTAATTCAACTAGACGTGAGCCAGTCATTAATAATGAATTTGATTTATACGAAAGACAATATTTTAAATAATCTAATTTGACTCCACCTAAAAATTTACTTGCACGCAAAATTGACAATTGTCGTTGAATAACATAGAGTAAAATTTGTTCCGGAGACGATTCACTGGGTGGATCAGTCATCATTGTTGTTGACGATGATACTTTTCCTTTGCTACCTAAAAATACAAAAAAAAATATTCTACATGCTCAAGTCTAGTGATGAACAATTATGACTTAGAGATAATATTTATGTTACATTTTTAATCGAGTAGGTCAGATAGAGATCATCTAAGAATATTGCTGATAGTTGTTCTCACATCATTCACATTCGGCAATTTACAATTGCGATTATGTGAGTATTTTACAGATTTTCGTTTAACTAGAAAAATACTGCTGTTTTGCAACAGAAATAATTGGAAATAGATAACTATTAGATGCTAGCTGATAGTCGTTCATGTTTCAAGTACTCTTGACTTTAATTGATATTCTTCAATTAAGATGACCTACCCAGATGAAAAGAAGGCAATATAATGTAGTCTCTCTTGAGTTGATACTTTCCTATGTCTAATTGGACCATTCGGTCATTCTGTCTAGTAATGTAAGAAGACTTTATTATTTCGATTTATCATAATGTTTATTGTAAATCATTTGATTCAGATCATACCTGCTTTACCACTAGGAGATTTTTTCTTTTTTTTCTTCGGTGGCGATGGTGGCACAACTGCCTGCTGCGATTGTAGATACGCTTCATCATTAGTTTTCCATAGGAAAGTTTTATTGAATATTTCACATATTTTTTCATTCTTTTTTAATGTTCGTAATGTATGCCAAATTGTATAAATAATTCGTTTTAAATCATTTGATGATTTTAAATACATTTTATCTAACTTATTTACTTCAGTCCATTGTTTATCAAATAATGAAAATATTGGTGATAAAATATGAATTAAATAATAATTTAAATCAATAGTTAGTAATTCAACATTTAATTTTTGACATAAATTTTCTAGTTCAGGTGTTAATAGAGTGGTTCGCGGATCAAGAAGAACAACACTAGAATAAAAGCAATGGGTTTATAATAACGATCAAGGGCTTAAGGATAGATGTCCTTTCAATGTTGGCTATTACTAGGTCTAGAGGACGAGGCAATCTCGTTTTACATAAGCGACCTTCACTTCTGGTTGTACGCAGTACTATAGAGAACATCGATTGAATATTCCAGGTCACTCGAGTTGACCCTCTTCGATAAAAAGAAAGGAAGAAATGCGGAAGATTTATGTTTAGCCAGTATATCACAGAGAGACAGAATAGAACCACGATAAAATGTATAGAAAAAAAAAACTAATGCTATCGGATGATTGGCATCAACAAGAACAATGATAACAACCAAAGGAAAATCATAAATAACATATGACTCTAATTATAGATTCGTTCAACAAGTCGAGAAAACTGAAAAATTGTTTTCAAGTCATTGAACAGATTCAATAATTTTATTATTAGAACTACTTAACTAAATCATATTTACCTTTCATCTTGTCCGTACGATAATGAAATGAAATCTTCAAACCATTGTTGCATATGTTCATGAGTTAAGTCTCCGGTTGCCGTTTGTACAATACGTGTAAATGTTGTCGAAGAAAAATTCATTTTTAAGCCTTTACCTTGTTTACATACAATTAGTTGATTAGAAAATTTTCCACTTGGAGTTAAAGCAAATAGACAATGTATACGAGACGATATACCCTTCCTTTGCCTAGATGCTAATCGCGTTACACCATGGTCTAAGATAAGTGTATCTGCAATCACTATATGATCATTCATTGACGTACGAATGGATATTGAAAATAAAAACCATATTTGTTTGGAGTTTTCATAAGTTTTAGAAATATTATTGTTATTATTATTATTAAATTTAAGTGTTTTTGATAAATTTATTATTTCGCCTATTGACTGAATATTCATCGAATGAATTGCATGCTGTTTCAAATAATTTTTAAAATCATTCTTATCTTTCTCATATAACGTGAACCAGCGTGAAAATGATCGTATGGATAGACAATTTGGATAAAAACGTTTAAATGATGTATACAAGATTGATAACGGATCGGCAAAACCTTTTTTACCCAGATCTAATGCGAACGAACGACATTTATTCCATGTTGATTCATTTATATTTAAACTTGTTAACGGTGGTAGAAATGATTGATGCGTGTATTTATCGAATAAATTTGATGGTAATGGTTTTGGTAATTCATCCCAATCGATTCTAGACATTGAAATATCAAATATTATTTATCAAACAAAAAAAAACAATATTACTCGGAAGATTCTTTATCCATCGTTTGATTGTATATTGCCTTTGTTTGTCAGCAATATATCATTATAAAAATAAAAATAAAATAGCATACACCAATGATGATTCGATGTTGTCGTCACTAATTAAATCATTATCCATAGATGTCGTTTTGAATCGGTAAGCATTGTTATGGTACAAATAACTGACTATATATATTGAAGTCTACCTAATGCAAAGGTCCATCATCCATAGCAATCGAGCACTTCAAAAAATATTTCTGACAGGTCATATACTTCCGATGATTATCATTGGATCTGATCGGCTTTCACTGTCGGAATGATTCTCCAGGGTTGTATAACATTGTTGGAGATACTTTTTTCAAATGTAATAGAATATAATCAGTTTGAGTATGACTGTTGCATTGGCGATTGAATTATGTTCAGGCGATGTGTTTTGTTCACTTGATTTAAAATTTCGAAACCAAGTATATTAAATTATATCCATTGAGAATGAAACAATATACATCACCTAGTTTTGACGAATTTTCAACGAGGAAAATAATCTTTGTGCATAAAGAGAGCGACACGACGAAAAAAGTACCGCATAGATTTAGATTCGAAAGAGGACAAAGTTCTTGTGTCCAATTGACGAATGCTGATCAGGTCTGATACATTTAAACTTTTGACTGATGTTCATACAAGAAAAAAGTCATACTCTGTTCCATGGAAGTTACTCGATTAGTAACACTTGATAACTGAAATATTTATATATTAACAGCAATTCAAATAAATGTGGAAACTTCGGATTTCATCCGAGAGTTATGTGTACTGCAAAAAGTGCATGGGACATATGAGTCATTTTAGAATGCCTGAACACCAAAATTATCATGAGAAACTAGACAATTTGATTTCTGGATGCAGTTTTTGTGCATTTTGAGACGTTTTTCAGGCGATGTTTCGTTAGAAAGTTCCCATGTTGCGAATACCGGATCAATTTTTGCGGTAAACCGCGGTATTTATCCGTTCTGCGGTAATGGGAGCCGGTAACCGGACCGGTAAAACCGCGGTAAACCGCCGATTTTCATGCGGTTTTTATTACATGGGTTACGATTTAGTTCAAAACTAATATCAGATTCGGAATCAGCGTTAAAAACTGAGTCGATTTATATATGTTGTGAATAATTCTGAGAAAAATTTGTTTTTTGAAAAAAAATCCCTCTACTAGGGATGGGCCATTAACATTAATTTAATATTAATGTTAATATTTCTCATTAACCAATAATACTAATGATTAACGAAAAACATTGATATTAATTTTAAAATTAATGTTTTTATTAATCATTAATATTAATGTTAATGTTTTTATTAAAATTAATGATTTAATAATAATGGTTAATGTTTTCATCAAAGCATTAACTTTCCATATTAAGTAATTAACACTTTCGGAGAAAACATTAGCTGTTAAGACCAGTTAATTGATTAATAATTGTAGATAATGTTTCTTTAGAAAAATCTAATTCAGTAATATGGAAAAATTAATGTTTTCATGGAAAAATTAACCTTAATATTAGTGATTAATGAAGATATAGTCCTTAATATTAACGAAAACATTACTATTCATACTAATGGTGAATATTTCCGTTAACCGTTAAGATCATTCAAGAACATTGGCATTAATATTAATGAATTAAGTTTTTCTCAGAAAACATTAACCATTAAGATTAATGGTTAATGGAAGTCATTAATTAATGGCATTAATTAAGTTCCGTTAAAAAAATGATCCATCCCTACCCTGTACCACTCCTCAGGGATGGCCTGATCAAAAATGACAATTTTTTCGATAACTCAACCATTTCTTGAGGGATTCTTCTCATCTTCGAACTCGACCGAGATATTCATGAGATTGAATTGTGTGGAAAATTTCATCACGATCTGACTCTCCCTTCGAAAGTTATCGTGCCTACGGCCGGACGGACACACTGACCGATTCTAGAGTGTACTCACTTTTTGAGTACACACAAAGATCTATTCTATGCACCATCGTTCTTATATTAAATCGAATTTTTTTTACAAAAGTTTTAGACTGATTTTTTGCCGTATTTATGTGGTTTTTTTGCAAGTAGTATTTTCCTTGCTAGACATACACCATGTCATTAGATACATAATATTTTTACTGTCTTGAGCGCAGGTGTAACTTTCTGTTTGCATTTTCTCGCCCGATACATAAATAAGTTTTTTCAATGGACCATCTCATCGATGGCCAGCTCAATTAGTACTTTAATGAATGCGTTTTAGAGATGCAATATAGGTTTTATCAACATAAATATCGAAAATTTTGCAATAAATACCATGCTTCAGTAGAGTATCACCTATTTTGTTATTACGATGTGTACATGTTATGCTTGCGCTTCTTTAGTCTGAACGCGAGAGATGCTATTTTCTATTACGAGAATGTGAGTGTATTGCTCTCAAAGCTCGAGTTTACTGGCATAATCCTTGTCGTTCAAAGCTCTATATTATATCTATTCTCATGCTTCGACCAGCGTTTTGTCGCTAACCTTTCTTAAAGTCATTTTAGATCACGAATCCAAAGGAGAAATCAACAGTGATGAATAGCAATCGGCTTAAATTGATTCACAGAGCAAACAACTACAGTTTCTTATTTACATTCTGAAGACGCTATTCGCGCAATACAAGATTGGGATAATTTGGTGGTAGAGAAACTTTAACAAGTGCATAAACGCGTTGATAAAATTGACTTGCTTTACGATATTCTCGAATATCTTCATGGAAACAACCCATATTGTGGTGCGAGCAAACTAAATCAGAGTGGTTCGATGGCAAAACGTTTTCTTTTCTTTTATGAACTCCATCTATAAACTCGAGTGCTTTCGATTTATTGCCCATATTTTTATACACACCACCACGTTGTTGTAAGAAATAGACAAATTGGGATAATTCAGAGGCAGACCTGTTTTTGTTATTTCCAAATCTTTTTCATAGAACTCCAGCGCTTTTGAATAGTCACGCATGTTTTTATATACAAGACCGATATTGTTGTAAGACGTAGCCAAATGAGAATGAGTCGGAGGTAGAACGTTTTCGTAGATCTTATATGCTTATTGGTAAATTCAAGTGCTTTCAAGTAATCACCCATGCTATTATATGCTTGACCAATGTTATTTTAACTACGCGTCAAATTGGGATCGTTTGGAGGCAGGACTTTTTCGAAGACTGTATTCGTTTTACTATAAAAATCAAGTGATTTTAAGTAATTTCCCATATTGTTATACGCAAGACCAATATTGTTACAGATAGCAGCTAATGCCTGATGGTCTTCTGGAAGAGTTTTTCCGGTAGATTTCAAGTGGTTTATCGTTAAATTGAATTTCTTTTTCATTTTCGCCTGGGGTCAATTTTATTCTGCCTAACTCAGAATAGATTTATGCTCTGTCATTGTCTATTGTAGCTTTCTTGAGCAATTCAATGTACAATTGTTCAGCATCATCGAAATGACCAACCTTGAGTATTCGTTTACCCATTCGATACCATCCTGTAATCATCGATCAGGGCGAACGGAGGAGTCGTAGCAGATATTTTGTCAGGATTGATTGTCATAATGAAGAGTAGCTATACCTACGATGTCATCATTTTCATCCAGTGGACTCTGCACGAATTGCATGGCTACAGTTCTCTCTTTACTAGTCGATAAGAAATTATTGAAGGAGAGAAGTCCACCTTTCGCGCATCGAGTAAATGTTCGATATTCGTTTGGATTAGTCCTTGACCACGATATACAGTAAATTGCTTCTTGTATGTAACCGATTGTTTTCTTTTATGCAATTGTTCTAATTGTCGGTGAAGATCACGAATGAAAAAACCCAACTTTGTCATCACCTCCATATCAAATGAACTTAGAGACTTGTTGAGCATGCTATAGAAAAAAATTGAACGAGTATACCATCATATTGGTGATTTTTGATGGTATCAGCGGCGTAACCAGGATTTTTAGACCATTGGGCAAACATCTATTAAGTCAAAAAAAAACCATGGGCAAAATTGCAAGATTTTATTGATAGGCCAAAATTGTTTAACCCAGCACAGCATTGATAACGTAGAAAAAACACCAAAAAAACATGAGATTCTTTTAACCTAATATATAGAAAAAGAATCTCAGATTTTAAGCCTGCCTCAGACTTGCTGAGTTAGACATATTTTATTCTATCTTCAGTCTCTATTTGTAACATTTGGTTTTGAAATTTAAACACCAAAACCAAAATCAAAACGACCACTGTATATTTTCACATAAAATTTCAATATTTGGAAGAAAAGTGATAGTTTGATAACGAATTGCCACTGGCCGATCTACTATTACAGCTAACCGGCGAGGGCTACACCCTTCATGAATTTTTTTCGACTTTTTCCAGCAGGAATGAAACAGAAAAGAGCCGTATTGCCTCAAATAGGCTTCAAAAACACTTTGACCGGGAGTACCACCCCTCCCCCCCCCGCCTTACTGATTTTCTGGATCCGCCACTGTGTATTGGGTCGTTTTCCAGTTGGCATGGCTTAGTATTAGTCTTTTAAAACAGGACAAAAGAGAACACCAAAATTGTAAGTGTAAGTGCGCAATTTTATATAAGCATATTTGTTCTTTTTTCGTTTTTCTTTAGACTTTTCTTATAATATAGTAGCGCGAAAGAAGAGACAAGACGGTAAACTGGACGAGATAGATTATAGTTCAATCGTTTTCTCTCATGTCAGCATTTTAAGAGAAGATAAAAGAGAAGAACAAGTATACATATAGATATGTATGTACAATTGTGCATTATTCAATTTTTTTGTTCTGTTTTCTTACATTAATTCTTCATAAGAACCAGTAAAGGGTACATATGCGATTCAAACGAAAGAAAAAAAAACAGTAGCTAGTTTATTCAAGAGTAAATAATTGTGAAAAAGTAAAATTTGAATGGGCAAGGCTCAAAATGAAATGGGCAATTGCCCATGTGCCTCCCCCTTGGTTACGCCGCTGCATAATGGTATTCAGGTTGAAAATCATTGAGTTGAGATTGGAAGATGTCTACTTGACGACAGAGAGTACGAGATCTTTTATTAATTTTTTTATCATCTTCCTTAATTTCTAGTACAATTTTCTTGAATAATACCGAATACATAAATGACGGTTCTAATTGGTCGAGCGGTAGTTGGTCCGATTGTGTTGCTGTTACCATCATTCGCTTCGAAACAAAACTCATGGATAGTGCATCATGGTCACATTCACGAGCGATCTTTTTCAATGACTCACATATGAGTTGGATTGAAGTAAAAATACCTCAAATTATTGGTCAACAATATATCCATTGTTAATGTTGTATCTAGCTACTACAAAATATGTAAATTGCATCTAGTTGCGATCTGCTATGAATATCTGGCACGAGAGGTTTTCTTACTGTTCCAGAAGAGATAACAAAAACGTTTCCATTCCGCAGATCATTAAGAAGTTGAATACATCCTGTTGGTCTCGTGCAAAGATTCACGTCATTGACGACATCGTGTAATTTCTTTCGGAAGTGTTGACAATCCACGTTTGCTGGATCGATGTTATCATCAATCCAGATAATTAAATAATTTTGATTCATGCTGCGTCTTGATCGCACGGTATTTGATGATAGTGTTGTAGAGCCCATAGAGATCTTACTGGTAATTGTAGTATTTCTTTCCTTCATATCGTGAGTTAGTTAAATAGTGAGATGTGATTGTATATATTTTGCATTTGTAATGAATACTACTAAAAAATAAAAAAGAATTTTGATATTTACACAAAGAATAATTCTTTTTTGTCGATATATGAAACTGCATTTTCTTATCTTCAAGTATATCGGCTTGTCCAGACGTAACGCTGTAACATTTTGACAAATTGCTTTGCAATTATCTCGAAAGGCATAAGAGCTAATAAGATCGTTCAAATGTCATTCGACGCAGCTCATCATACTCTATTTATGTTGAAAGAATGACCCAGTTTAACTGAACTCTCGCGCTTCTAGAAAAGTTTTATCATCGCGTAACACTTTGACAAAAAGGACCCTTTTTTCTAGGGCTGCTTGTAAAGCTCTAATTTTCTGACAAATCATTTCTTCAAATGAAACGCTATGGTACAAGTTTTGTAGAGAATTGAATGGGCTTTCAAGCAGTAAGAAATCTTTTTTCTAAACTATTTTCTCTCAGATTAAAAATGCAAAAAACAAACGTAACGCTGTGACACGTCTTTTTGTCGACCCAATTTGAAGCACTTAACATGCTTAAAAATATTTATTGTTTATATATATTGATCACTGCCCTGCATATATCCTTCTGGAAAAATATCAAGTTGCTGCATGGAAATACGAGCACAATAATTGTATAGTAAGTTAGAAACTGTACAAGAGCTCAGACGTTGTCCTGAAGAATGGGTGTAAAAAATTAATAGGCGATTTTGTAGAGAATCAAATTCTGCATCGAATGATATATTACTCTGCATTTTGCTTTAAATTTCTTGGTTAGAAAATTGAAAATACAGTTTTTAAAAACTTTAAAATCCGATTTTCGATGCCAAAACCCAATTTTTTTAAAGAAAAAAAGTCCAAATTCACAATCAGCGTAAACAACTATACCAGAAAATACGATTAGATCTGTCTATATCGGAAAAACAAATTTTTTTAAAACTTGATCAGCGAAGTAGCGCGTTACGCGGACCGGCCGATATTACTATTAAACATGCAAGAATTTTATTCTAAATATTATAACATTCGAGCCATAGAACAAATCGATTGCGAAGCTGAAAAAATACCCTTCTCCGCTCCTGCATATTTTTTTTATAAGATAGTGTAGCCATGTCATTTGTTAGAGTATTCTTATTTTACTCAGGTGAGTTACAATAGTGTTTGTCTATGAACTATAGAAAAACAAATTATAAATTCTTTGCAATTCGTAGTTCTATTTTGTGATTAAACGACCGTATTCAAATCATAGAGTTAACAGCACACCATGACTGGAATAAAATTTGGGTTCGATTGCCGTGTGAATCAAGCGAGGATCCATCTATACTCAAGATTATAATAAGTACTATTATCCTCCACAAATATCGACTACTTGGATTTTTATTATTCAAAAACTCTTGCAATTATTACGTAAATGTAAAAAATAGTATCAGTGCAATCTCATAATCAATTATAAGGTGATTTTAATCGGTTATTCATTCGAATAAAAACGAAAAATATTAGACAAACTTAATATTCTTTTTTTTTTCTTAGTTTTCTTAGTACTCATTCATGCAAATAATTGTGTCTCGTAATAACATGATGGATGCCATAGAGAGACGGTATGAATCAAATTTCTGCGTAACTTTTCCATTATTAGTATAGGTCAAAGAAGAGAGCGGAACTAAAGAAATAAGTACTATAATCATCATTAAAAATATGCAAGCGACTATTGAGATAAGTTATTAGGAATATAGTATTGTACTTATCAAGACGTATTGATCTAATTAATCCTGTTGATATTATATTTTCTTGTAAGAATTGCAGATAGTTTTTGTTATTGATAAAAATTTCAATTTTTTTAATTCTTCTATGTACTCTGAACTAAATTTAATCATTTATAAAGAAAAATCGATGACTATTCTCTTCTACTAATTTCCACTAAAGCAAATTTGTACCTCGATGCCTTGGGTGACTGGACAATTCGTCGCAATGTTAATTAATGAAAGAGAATATGAAATATCGCTCGACATAATTAAATCAAGTCGAATGCGTTGAACTTAATGAGTAAACCCACTATATTTTGAAAGATATTATCAATCTCGTGGAAAAGCTAATAGCTTGATGGGAAATTGAAAAAAAATCATTAAAAACAAATAATTAAAAACATTTTCATTTATCTTCCAATAAAAATAAAATGCTATATTTTATCACAATTATTCTTTTCTCTCTTTGCTCTCTCTCTCTCTAGATTAAATTATGTTTACTGTATATGCGACGAATTGTCCGTGCGACATATTTTTCTTGCGACGAATAGTCTGCGACGAATTGACTATGCGACGAATTGTCCTAGTGCCGATGCCTTGTTTTTTTATATTAGAACACGATTCTCTTGGCGAATAATATTGAAGACGACCAAGGCTTTGGTGTAAAACAAGAAGCCGTAAAATTGCATTAGCTCTCCTGTAGTAAATCAGTATGGAGAATTCTAATCAGGATACTCATGAAGGCTCAGAATATAGACCTTATTCTAATTGAAAAATAATTAAAAATATGGTAACGTCTCTCATAAGACATATACATTGTATGGTTTTTTTAATTATTTAGTTGAGATTTTTATTCATCAAGGTTCACAGTCTCATGCAAATGAGTAAAATTCATCCATTTCGATAACTTAACAAATGAAAAAATAAATACAGAAATAATACATCATCAATCAATTTCACGAATCGATTAGTCATTGTGTTTGATTGAATTTAAACATAACACCGAATAAAAATGGTCAAATTTCATAGTAAAGAATCACGACAATTCAACATATGATTATATAATATCGCAAAACTAAGGATGTGTAAAAATAATTTTCATAAAAATGTTCAATCATGACGAATAATAATGGTACGTATTTCACAATTTTCACCTCTAGAACTCAATTAGTTACACATTAATCCTTCCGCCCTATGACTGCATTCTATTCTAGCCTTCTATATTATTAATAGATGCAGATAAAGAAATGAAAGTAATACAAACAATGAAGTCTTGCGAATATTTATTTCTCTATGGAAATAGGCTCAACATGAAATTTGTATACATGAAAGAATTTCTCGAACCATGGTTGTCTAGACAAAGTACTTGATATAATTGCAGGAAAAAGAATGTGCTAAACATTTTTATCGTTGAACCCTATTATTTATTCATTTTAACCATTTTGTTAACCAGAATAGACTTTATAATTCACTAAAAATGTTTACTCTGACATAAACATGACATGTTAATCGATGCGTACAAGCTTGTTCTTCTCTTCTTATATTTATTGACAAATCCCCATTCTGTCAACGTTATCAGTATAGAATCTTGCAACAAGGAATAGATTATTATTGAGAATATTCTTTTCATTCTCTTTGAAATAATTTCGCTTAGAATTATAAAAGGAGCATGAGAAAAATATTTTCGACTTAAAAGTTGACACATGCTTCTACAAGATAATAATCTATTCAATTGTAGAAGTGCTTTAGAAAATTTTCACAACCAAATATTCCTATAAAATCTATTGGTCGAAAACCTTAGATTCAGTGCGTAATTGAAGCAGAATTTTTTAACAACCTATAAATTACCTAGATTTTACTAAGATCCACTCTTCGTTATAATAATTACAAGTTTATGTCAATAAGTCATCTGTAGTACTTTTAATTTCTCATCTAGTTTTATTTGTAAATGACTTTTGTTTCTTTGTAGGAATAATAAAATATTCCTATCTTATTTATTAATTTATTAGACCTTTGCATTTAGTTTCTATAAATTTCCCAAGGGAATCTACGTCCTAGAAATTCTGCTTGCGAACCAATTACGAGCATCTAATAAATTTAAAAAAAAACAAAGATCATTTCTTAATTTCACTTTGCGAGATTTTCATAATGCGATAAATATATCTATATATTTTTTTTTTGTTTGACGACTACATGCACATACACAAATAAATACAATTTTCAAACAAAGAGAAAAAAGAAGAAAAAAAGAAAGAAAACGGGTTACATAATACACGATATACAACAATCACTATATAGTAATAGAAAAACAGAAAAAAATAATAAACGAAACCGGTCAATGACATGAAATGAACTTTTTTTGTTATTTTTGTTTAAAATTTTCTCAATGACGAGTATCACAGAGATATAGACAAGGGGTTCAAACATAACACACACACACACATGACATTGAAATAAAATAAAACGAAAAAAAACAAATAAACTCGCATATGGTTTTATGTCTTCGCCAAATTTTAATCTTGAAAATATATTTCACACAGCTGCATATAAAATAAAATATTTTTCTTGAACTTGAATCTTTTTGTTTTTGTCTAATATTTAAGGACTTCGAAGCATACGCGTGATATCGGAGTCGACTGAGTGAGCTGCAGCGGCAAAAAATAAATTTTCAATACCTTTTATACACCAACCTCGAATTGGTGGCATACGAAGAAGTAATTTAGCAAAACGAGCGACATCATCGCTGTGAAATTTTTTGCAATACATTGCCAACGACATACAAATTTTTTCACGTAATTCAGATACGCGAGTTGTATCAAGAACGTCTTTAGCATCTAAAAGCAAAATAGTTAAACTAATTCTAAACATTCTATCTTGTCATACCAGGATCAAAAAGAAATATAGCCTTGAGACATGTTATTTCGACTTTGTCAACATTCAATTCGCGTAATATTGTCACGACATCATGATACAGGCGAGTAATAAAAAACTGAAGAGATTGATCAACAGCTGTATGTGGTCGAACATATGAACCATCCTAAAATAGAAAAAATCATGTTTATTTTCTTTTAAGAACTTCAGATTTGAATAAATATCACTCAAAACAAAAGATGTACTTTGATAAAAATGGGGCATTATGATATGAATTCGATTGAAATCTTTCAATTTAGTGTTTGCTCTTTTTATGCCTAATTGTATTGGCAGGGTTTCATTTACCATGGCTTCAAAATTAGAAGTAAAATTTTGTAGTCATTAGAGAAAAAATAGGATATGAGATAGTGTTTTTTTTTGTTTTGAAAAATTTCACTAATTCTTCATGTAGATTAGTTAAAGATAATCTATTGCTATAGAAGTCTACTGTAATTTGACTAATTGAAACTGCTAGTCTACTAAACAAAAGGAAACAGATAATCGAATTTTTAGTTTTCTAAGGAAAAAAACAAAGTGAATGTAAAATACTAACCGATAGAATCAAACCACAATCAGGTGCCATAATTGATCTGTAAGCTAATGAACAACATAAAATATCTCTCCATGAAGCTTGAACAATTGCAATTTGATCATCCATTGACAATGTAGTAAAATATGGTACACGTCTTGCCCAATCAATTAAGCGAACAATTTGAGTATGACTGGTTGACGTAAGGCGGTCATATGAGCATTCTTCTTCGTGGTAGGAATCAAGTTTTTGTTCAACATATAATTCAGCAGTAATCAATTTTTCAATTAAAGTTTCTTCTTCACCCATTGAGCCTGAACCTGTATTAATGTGATTACTATTACTGCCAGTACTAGCGATAGGTGACGATGGGGATTCACTTTCGCCATTCATAGCAGATTTTTGGCGCTCTTCTTGTACAGCTAAATAATAAAATTATTTTTCGTAAGGATAAAATTTACTACATCATTCCATTGATTTTTCCTACCTTCTTTTTTCATGCCAACAGTAATACATTTTTGATAACGGCAATATTGACATCGATTACGCTGCCGTTTATCGATGATACAGTCACGATTGTCTCGACATGTATATGTTAAATCTTTGCGTACAGTACGTTTAAAAAAGCCTTTACACCCTTCACAACTAAATAGTTGAAAATTGAAAACAGTACGCTCAATCAAAAAAGCCGAAGAAAAACAATTTACCTGTGAACTCCATAATGTTTTCCCGATGCTTTATCACCACAGATAACGCAAGCATAACGAGAGGCAGCAGCGGCTGCGGCACCACTTGTTGTCGCTGTTGGTGTTGAGCCTGCAGATGAATTCGAGTTACCACCAATACCACTAAAGGGACCACCGGATGATACTGCAACTGAAAAAGAATTAAAATATCTGTTGTCTATGTTTTTACTTCAATTATTTTACTTGGGCTTAAAGAGTTCGGAGAATCTCCTCCTGAACCACTTGAATAATTCGAATTTCCATTTCCATGTGGCATTCCATTTTGGATTTGCGTAGTTACATCCATAGATGGCGAAAATGCTCCATTATCACCATAACTAAAGCCTAAAATAAATAAATAGATTATCAGTTGAGTTTATTGTCTTATGATTCAATAGAAACTTACAACTCGATTCGGACATACTGGCGGAAGATCAATAATCTGAAAAAATAGGATTTAAAAAAAGTTTGCCAACATTGTTGCTTACGCTGTTTATTCTTTGTCATTCGTTTGCTAGGTTTTTTATTCAAGGTCAAAAAAAAACCTCCTTTTCATTTGTTTTTTATAACCAGTAGAAAAAAATTAACGTAATTCCATAGAGGACGCTTTAAGTACAAGTCACATTTTGACCTATAAAATTTTTCGCACGAATATAATAGCAGAGAAAATATTTAAAATTATAAAACATAAAATAAACTAAAATTCTTAAGTGAAAATCGGTAGAAACTCCTTTCTTGAAATTTTGTACTCGTTGCACTTTACTGTATTCTTATACAAGTTTTTTTGACTCATTATTCATACTGCGAAGGAAAAAAAAATGTGCCGAGCGAATGGGTGTTGATAGTACTATAACGTCTCTCGTGGTCGTGAAAACTTTTCGCTTTGCTTTATTAGGTTATTCTTTTCACAAACATATAGATTGATGAGAAACTATGAACACCTCTACACTACGCTCTAGTGAGCTCAAATAAAAAGTACCTCTATCAGCCTATAAAACCATCTATATGTTATGTAACCTCTTGTAATCCTATCAAACTCGGCACATAGATGAAAGGAAAATGAATCTATTTTTAGCCCAAACTCTAAATGGTAACTGAAACGAGGACAGTTGCTTGCGATATAAATTATTCAACGAAAAAAGGTTGGTTCATTGATTTTATTAAGGAAAAAAAGCTAAACGAAACAGCATTTAAAAAAAATTCTATAAAACAACCGGACGTGTGAAGTAGTACGTCTGAGTGGAAAGTTCTTTGAGAAGGATGCAACAGAAGGTGTTTCTGTTTCAGATGAAACAAACAGTCCAATGTTTTGATATAACAAAAGGTGACGAGATGAATTTTTTTCTTACATAAAGTATTCTTTGATCATTATTTTTTAATTACGAGGATATGCGGAATAGAATAAAAAAGAACCGCATTTATCACGTACTGTAGTGACATGTCAAATATTTATGAACACGACTACATTTCTTAATGAATAAAATATGAAATCTGTATTTTATGAATTCAGAAACGTAGAGCTGAATTATATGGCAGAAGAAAAAAAAAGTAAACCCTTCACTCATTTCCGGCTTAGTCATTTAAAGATTGTTTTTTTAAAATTTATTACGAAAACCTACCAATATATTTTCTACGAAGAAAAAAAAGCTTCCAAAAATCTTAGAAATTCTTCTGAAACAATCAAGATTGAGAGCCAAACTCTTCAATCAAGTTTTTTCTCGTTGAGCGTAGGTTCTGACAGTGACATAAGTCTGTTTTGTTTCTCTGACAGATAAAGAAAAAGCTTTTCTTTTTATAAACGAGATATTTACACTACAGAAAGAATAATACGCTACAACGAACGCTTTGATGCACTAAAAAGTGAATTAAATAAATACCTGCTACATACTAAATCTAACTAAACGAGAGTAAATTGTTAAAAAAGATAGAGCTACTTAATCAACAAGCATTACTAGACACATGCTCGATATCTCACGCAGCTAACGTTATCGTTTTATAACAGATTTGTTAAAAAAAAGACGACAATATAGATACGATAAAGAGTACTCAGATATCTCGAGATGACATCATAAAAAAATAAAGTTATCAGATTTATAGTCGAATAGTTTTAAGAATAAAAATAGATGTTAGCATCGAATTGGATCCCCTAGACTCAATCAAATAAAACGAACTCAAATAGACTATAGAGTTAGAATGGATAAACTCTTATTCGAATCAAATTTTGTTTTCTTCAAGAAAAATAAAAGAGGAACATCGCAATATCAAACATATCACTTTTATTTTCAAAATCGTATTTCATTTATCTATTCCTGTCAGGACTATTCTTGTGCTTTTTCTGTCGTTGCAGCTGAACTTCTGTGAAACATATAAAAAGAAAAAAATAGTGGTTTCTCTCAACCAATGATAACTATTTCTTCCTTACTCGAGCAAACAACAAGTACGATGTAAAGACGTTCGAACGTGACTCTGTTATACACTATGATTAGACGCGAAGGGAAATCATACACTACATTTCGATACGTGTTAATTAAAAGATATTTGCATGCTCGATTTTGAAAGCTTTCCCGATAAACTATTCATTATTGTTTGACCAAAGATCAAGTTAGTCTGCTTTTTATCATGCTCTGTATATTGAATGCACGATTCCCATGTTAATATCTCTATTTAAGAAGAAAAACTTATTTGAAATGATCTCACAGAAGTTGTGCTTATGGGAAAATTCCTAATTAATAAAACAAGATGAGCGCGAGATAATTTTTTATAGCCGACTCATGTTCATCTGATATAATATTATCGATTTAATTCTTGTTGACGGTGTCTTGATGTCGTCAATATGAGAGAAAAATAGATTCTTACCTTTGAGAGTTGCTAAGGACGAAAACGAAAATGTTTCAAGAGCGTAGTAGTCATGCAGCCTTCAATATGTACTTGCATTTTTCTTGTGTCTTTTAATATAACGTTTGAATGTTTATAGTCGACTTTTAATTAGCTAAAATCGGTTATAATCGATGCAACAATTTTTTCCTAATACTACCGATTACAACAAACTTCAGCTTATTTTTATCTGTTTTTAATCAATCACAAATCAACTAACAGCTGATTGAAGATAGCTGTAATGGTTTGAAATCGGCATCTCATCAATTGCTTCCAGTAACGCTGATTTACAATTAGCAAGATTAGACTTATTTATACTTTCCTGAAAGTACTTTTTCAAGAATTCGTCAGTATTCTCTAAATTTCATTATTCAGAATTTTTACTTTCGCAACAAAATGTACTTTTACTTCCTTATTTTATTGCTAAACGAACTGGTGATACTCCTCTGCGAGAAAAAAGAAGAAATCAATGGAAGTGTTACAGTTTTTTCTTTGAAAGGAGTTTGATGTTTCTGATTATTGTGTATTACATCAGCTTTTCGACATAATTGAATCGTTGCCCTAAATTCAAGCCAGGTCATATATGCTGAAATCGCGCTTTTCATGTGCATCAACAAATCGAGCTCAGTATCTAAGGTTCTGTCTTGTTCCTACATATACCGAGCCTCAATAGGTTGTTCCATCATGTTTGTGTAACCCACATATATTTCCGAAGAAAATGATGAGTGTAAGTTTAAAAGCGAGATTTTTGCGGTTCCGCACCCTCCCCTCCCCATTACAGACATTAGTGAGTTTAAAGTTGTGCTAATTAGGAGCTCGACTAATTAGGCTGCTATTTCTTCGTTTTTTAATTACAGACTACATGAAAGAAACAACGCTCGCCAATTACAGACCATAGAAACTAGTCTTTGCCATTGTTAAACATACGAGCTAACAATTAATACTTCATTACAGACATAAGCAAATAGGCAATAACCTAATTATAGGTTTTGAATATCAGGGTAGATTTTTCAGATGGTCTATTTTGAATTATGTTAGTGACTTGAAGGGACATATGTGAGTTCCACATTTTAGCTCCAAAAGGGCTGCGCTAACGAGCTTTTTGAATAGCAAAGGTGATAGTTACTGATGTAGGATTGCCTGCGCATGCCGTTCATTGTCCCAAGTACTGAAGTGATAATCTATCTTTCTAAATTTTCCAGATATCATATTTTTAAGATTTAAACAGTGATTTATTTTACACTGTTAAAATGAGCACTCTTTAAATTGCTATGATGGCTTTAACTTTCACTTGTATAACGCAACTTAATCATAAAAGATCATTGCAAATGATTTTTTTTCAAACCTTTTCTTATTAATTACGAAAAATCAATAAAGAAGTGACTTCTGATAGTGGAAGTTCTCAAAACATGTTTTTTCAGTCTGGAATCAGTTTTGCTTGATTTTTGTAAACTATTCTGCTGAAAAAATTGAATCACTCCTAATTGGGCTTTCAATTTAGCTATTTTAACCTGCATAAGACTCGGGTTCGCTAAATGCATTCAAAAGCAAAATCGATTCTAATATGTTATTAGTAGTGGGAGTTTATTTTAAACTAACTAAATCTCAATGATTATAATCGATTCGAGAAACGCATCAATTTTTGTGGATTTTAATCGAGAAAAAAAATAATAAAATACTGATGAAAATCGATTATTACTCAAAATCAATTCTAATTGATTAATAAAAACCATAGACAATCGATATTAAGGTCGCTTTAATCGATTTGATGTGATTAAAGTTAAAAAAATCGATTAAAATCTTCAATTTAATCAGAAAAAATCATAATTGCTCGATTTTTCATCAATTATTCGTGGTGCGCCTCGATTGTAATCAAGAATATGTTGAATCTGAGCACATGCTACGTTGCCATCTGAGAAGTAATACAGCAGATAAAATACCATTCATAGTCTGTCTTTAGTTGCCCATGTCGTCTCTTTTTTACGAACTGCGCCACAGTTACGCGCAGAGCCAATTTTACGTCGCATTGACCGTAGTGAAGATCTCTATAACAAACTACGCTTACTGCGTTCTAGTGATCGCATCATGCGATCTGTTGTAACTGTAACTGACCAATTACAAATACTTTCTCCTTATTTGTAATGGGCCACTGTCGAACACTAAAACTTAGTCGCAGAAAGTTAGTATAAAAAGCAGTGCCCATCACAGCTGCTTCATAAGTCATTCTAGTATAACTAATAGAATAGATATTCCGATATTTTTTAAAAAATCTTTCTAATCTTTTAAATTTTATCAATATATTGTTTCTTTTATTTTTCTAATTTTTTCTACATGTTAATTTTTTTATTTTTCTAGACATTTCCCTTTTATTTTTCTCAATGGTTTAAGTTCAAAAATTGTTTTCAAGTGTTAATTTTTTCTTAAAAATTTTAATTCTATAGTTTAAGTTTTTTATTTTGTCTGCTTAACAATTTTTCTTTTAACTCAAGATAACAACATAACTAAAGTGAAAACCTAATCTATGCAATCTATTGTAACAGTTGCGGTGAAGTGGCTCCCTAACTGTACAGTAGTGGCAAACTTGAAACTTGAATTCAGTTGAAAATAGAAAACTTCAACTTTCAACTCATAGCAATATATGTGTGAGTCGCGATTCTTCAAAATGCTATTGGCTTAAAAATTGAAAATTGAAATTTTCAATTTTCAACTGAATTCAAGTTTCAAGTTTGACATGTAGATAGCTGTAAAGGCTCTCACCAGCAATTGCGAAAAATTGCGACTCAGTTACGCGTAACTACGCGTAACTGCGATTTTTTCATCGTAGTTACGCTTAGCTACGTCTCAATTTTCCGCAATTACGAGTGACAGCGCGAGTACGATCGCAGTTTCATCGTAATGAAACACGTGAGTATAGATTTTTATATAATAAAATTTAATCAGTTCAATCTTTACTCAAATAATATGTTTAGCACCTGTATGACAAATTTGAAATCGAAATTCCAGTCATATTTTCATATCAAATTTTTGATTTTTTTATGTATAAATAATTGTAAGTGAAGAAAAAAACAACACTCACTTGCTAGACGATTCTGTTTCTGGCATAGAGATAGAAAACACACACACACACCTTTCTTTTCTACTCTTACATTGTGTTTAGAAGCATGAAAGTCTATGTCAACAAAATCAAATAGTGGAAAAATAAATGAAAATTAAAATGCACAGTTCAATTGTTTCGACAATTACATTTTCAAGGTTGATAAAATAAACTTTATAAGGAACTCTTTGGCATCGAAATTTGATTTTTCTCTAAATCTATGAAATCCTGCAAACCGATGGAACGCGCTGATAAGACACAAGACCGTATGAGTGCTCATATGTAGTTCAGTCTAGATTTATTCTTTGTTTAATGAAGTCATTAGTTTTCTAATTTTAGTGCCAAATGGGCTCTACTTATAGACAAAGATGTTTTTCAAATTAATCTCATTAAAAAAAAGGATAATTAATGAAACTACGACCGTTGAGTATTGCAGATAGTCAGGCCATAACTAGCAGTGAAACATTCGACTTTTATTGAACGAATATCTCCATTGTCAACAAATAAAACACTTAAATAAATTTTTATTACAATAACTAATATTCTGTATCGATCATAAATAAGAGTGCAAACTGTCGTTGGAATAAAACCTAGTCCGATTTGGATATGTATGAATTTAGCCGCATCGAGGAAGAATTCAAAATTAATCTTAAGGATCGATGAGAACCGGAAATTGCTAGCTGCAGCATAAGTGAAAATATCACTGTAACAAAATATAATTGTTATCCGTTGAAAAATCTCACTGATTGATTTCGTTTGTCATAACCAGTGATTTTCACTAGTAGCACGAAGCAACCAAGGTAATCAACGAACGATTGATTCGTATTTGCAAAACAACCGTTGATAAATGAGCATTGTCTCGAATGAAGAAACGAACTGAAAGCATTCGAACCGTGTATTACTGTATTAGAACAAAACACAAGGGATGATAGAGGAGAATTAGCTTCAACACTCAACCACTAACCTAGTTAGTCGATCGCGATGAGAATCTGATTATTATTTTCCAAATGTTGACCCATTCGAGATAAGTATTTATTCCATCGGATGACTTCCTCTAACGCCAAGTCATCAGTCGAAAAATACATTTATTTTCCTATTCGTCACTACCATAGCAACTGAATCGAATTGGAAAACCACAGTAATGTTGAATACTGCCATAATTCTTTCGGCAAGGAAAGACAATGTTCCATATTCCACATACTTATTAAAGGAACCTTTTCAACAAAAAAGCGAGTAATCCATTAAAAATACTAGTTTTAAAAAAAAACCTTCTTCTGTTATTATATAAAGGAATTGCATCATTTTAAGCAATAAAATATACTGAGAAAGGATTTGTCATTCGTCTTTCTGAATGTTACAAATGATCGATTTATTTTTGATTGCAATAAAACCATTGACTAAACCTGGTGAAAACAGTTCAAAAAAAATCGGCATGGATTTAATTGATCAGTAAAATAGAAAATTATAAAATCAGCTGATTGAACGAATGATCAGTAAATATATTGAACTACCAGTAAACTGTTTGAATGATCGGTTATTAAATAAAATCATTCTTTAATAAATTTTATGATTAACAAATAAAATATTTTAACAGTCAGCTATATCAANCCCCGCAGCCACACCCTCACCCCACCCTACTGACATCAACACGCACACACACACCCACACCCTAATGAGCAGAATCCGATGTAATCCTGAATAAAAAATTACTAGAGTTTGGGATAGGATTCTGAGGAAAACTAGACCAGATCTTTGAAATCCAGGATATAGATACATTCTTCCAGGATTTCTCAGAGAATGAATAGGATTGAGACTAGCAGAAGAACGGGAAAAATCTTGCCATAGAATGCGACAGATATAGGTTTGAAAAGCTATATTTCAGACAAACATAAATACAAAAATGAGTTATTTATCGACTATGAATTTTAGCCTTTGGATTGAGGGAATATCTGTCTGATATTCAGCATTCCATCATGATACACTCACTGGATATCTAAGAGGATGCTAGTTAAGTTCGATGCAAACTAAACTTTTATCTAGGCAACCCATTCATGATATTGACATAGCTGATACGATCATTCACCAATGAGATACATCAAAAATCTCCTTTTCTAACAGTCAGGGTTCATGTTTACGATTATTGTCTCTGTCCTAGAAAAACAAAGATTCTGCGAGTAAGCAATATTCATAGGTGTCTTTCAGGTTCTAGTTCTTACTGGTTTTGATCGAACTTTATTTCAGCTCCAATCGATTTTAACCAGTTCTGATTCCTTAGAATCAGTGCACTCTTATTCGCTAAAGAATGCTAGAAGCCCTAACTTTTTGGACGCCACTGTGGCTGAATGGTTAAGATATTCAACACATCCACGAACTAGTGTGTGAGAACCTCGGCGCCATCAGATGTAGAATGACCTTTGATTAGTCATTAATGGCTGTTTGTCTTGGACTATCCATTCGATAACAAACTGACTACATGCTTGACACGCATTAAAAGCCCTTATCGTTAGTATGTAGTTAATCACTATGTACGGGAGCTTAAGTGATTAAACGAGAAGAAATCTGAGTCAGGCTGGTCTTCTCTCCCGAGCTGCAGCTAAACCCCCCATAATAGAAGCCCCTCCCATATTAGAAGCGCCCTCAAGACAGGTCGATATGAAAACGGATTAGAAGTCCTGGGCTTGTATTTATTGAATAATCCATTTTTTTTGTCTCTCAAGATAAAATTTCACAGATTTTCGTGAGATTATTTGAACTTATCGCAAAAGAAATAGTCAAGTTCATTGAAATAATGACTCTCTTACAAGAGGAAAAGCAGCTGAAATCTGATTTTTCTTATTTTTTTGATATAAAATCAATTGATTCAAAATTTGAAAAAATAAAAAAAGTAAAAAAAACTACCGAAAACTTAAGTTTTAAAAATTCAAAAATTTCAGAAACTTAAAAATCAGAAAAAAGGT